>VNJZ01009658.1:0-82500 GCA_008042795.1 Drosophila asahinai | reverse complement strand
TATATAGTATAAAAACTAAACTTTGAAGTATACATTTGATATTTTGAAGTATAAGATCTATACTTAACTCGTTATACTGCTTGAGTATACTTTTAAGACATCGCGTAGAAAGGTTAAACTCTTGTTTTTTTTTTTTTTTTTTGGGGTGGGCTGACAAGTGATAATAACATTTAATGTGTTGGAAAAACCAAGGCTATAAGTCTTTAAAGACTCGGTTAATAGTATCATTTTAAATACAAATTGGATTAGTTTTTGCAAGCTTTTAAGTAGGGTATCTCGCAGTCCTCAACAATTAGTCATTGAAGCCGCAAGCCGGTTTTGAACAATAACGGCGCCAGCGGCGGAACAGCTGCCAGACGAGAGCTGGGAGTAGGTGATGCGACAGCGCGTTTGCGCAACAGAGATGAAGAGAGAGACGCTCCACACGCACACGCCACAACACTCACACACATGCATCCTCGCACGCCCATGCAGAGTAAGCTGCTCTCTTGCTCTGACTTGGGGCATTTGGCTGTGACTCAGTGGCTGTTACTTACATATTTACATATGTACATTTGTATATGATAAGCCGCGCTCTCCTCTCGCGGATTCTTGAGCCGGAGTCGCGCGGCATAAACAATATACAATATCGCTGGCATTCGCTATTGCTATTGCTATTGTTATTGTTATTGCAAATGCATTGCTAGCAATTGATATTTTTAGTCAGAATTCGGCTGCTTTTCACAGTAAGTCACCGGGTGCTTGTGCCGGTCCTGCCATCTCGCTCGCACTCGTCTTTGCAAAAAAGTGAAAGAGGGAAAGCCGCTGCGTGTGTTTCACTTGTTGTTTTTCTATTTGGTTACAATGATGCACACACATGGCAATAAAAATAAGTAACAATATGTAGACTTATTTATTTGCGCTATTCGTTGACTAATCTTTGTTTAAATAATTGCCTATTTCGAGCCAAAGTGACGCATAAAAGGAAACGGCAACATACGGCGATAAGCACGCAAGGCGAGCGAGCAAGAGACAGAGATAGAGAGGGGAGAGCAGCAGCAGCATAAAAAGAAAACAACAGACGCACACACACACAGGCAGACACAATGCGAAGTCAATGTTTGGGCAACTGGTCAAAGGAGTGGCTCCAACGGCGGTGACGTCGCGCCCAGCCACAGCCCCTGTCCCGCCTAGTCTCCTCCCGCCTCTTTTTTTTCTGTTGCCACATTTGGTCTCTTTGCTGTCTCTTCTTTGGAAGAAATTGAAATCAAAGAGGAGAGACTGCAAATTGCAAATATTCCAAAAAACCACAATTGCATGGAAGTCTTTCAGCAAAAATTGAAATTGGAGGGGGGAAATACAAGAAAAAAATTAATAAGAATTTGTGAGAAATATAAAAAAATTACCAGAAATAATTTTTCAAGTTTTTAACAATAAATTGCAGATAATTTCTTCAAATTTTGAGTTTATAAAAGAAAGGAGAACGTAAATCGTATTTAATAAGAATTTATTCAAATGATTTTCTTTAAAAACTTCCTTAAATATACCCCCAAGTTCATTTTTATATTACATGTATTTATTTAAAAGCTTTAAACTAAAATATTCCCCCAGATAAAAATGTAACGTCGAAAATATTCGCCGACGTCATCGCAAAAATTCCACATTCCTCAATCAACTTCTTCTGCTTCTTTTTCTCTTTTTAGCAATTCTTCGGAGAATCGTTGAGTCGTAGAGATAGTGAGAAAGAGACACAATCTTATCTTCGTAGCCGTTTGTCTTTGAAAATTGGCCCGCGCGTAACGGTGAAAAGCGCTAGAATACGGCCCGAGAATGGAGCAATTGCACCTCGTGGAAGGAAATTGGCATCGAATTGCTCCAAATATGGTTATTTAGCATTAGTCGGGGAGCCATCAACTAGTTCTTCTCGAATGCATTTATTATGTATTTGGTATTTAACGCTGATCGGCCAGCAAACAGCTTAATGGCCAGAAGACGTGTCTTCCAGTTTGTGGAGCACATAACAGGTAACACGAGCTGGAAAAATGATAACAGTGAGAGCGAAGAATTCAAAATATACACCTATTTTTTCTTAAGCTTCGTACTCAGACACACGAAAAGTGTTTTTAAGCAGTGCGATAGAGCGAGAGGGTGAGTATTGGCTCACTGCTTAGGAACACTTTTCGCGTGTCTGAGTACGGAGCTTTAAGCAAAATAAGCTTAAGAAAATACGTAGAAAGTCGACTTAAGACTAAGAATCTCCATGAACTCCAATTCTCAAGTTCAACGTTGCCCAACTGTTTTTATTTTTTATTTGCTTTAATTTGGCAAGGCAACGAAAAAGATTGAAGAAATTTCCCGGGGGGCCAATGGCTTTGGTGTTAAGAGTTAACCTTGCGATGGAGAGGTTAAGCCGAGAGATCGATCGGTGCGAGGGAGAAGAGGGAGAAGAGAAGAGGGGCTAGCCGAAACTAGAAATACTTAAATGGCCAAAAACAGCAGCGCGTTAAGTTGATGTTGACTTTGAAACCGCTATTAAAATAAAAAAGGCAACTTATAGCCATGATCAACGACCTTTCTCCAAAAGTACGTAACTCGTCACGTTTTCTACACTCACACACACACATCAGCAACTCTCCACAAAAAAAAAAAGCTTTAAAAAAAACCAGCTTGTTAAGCGACTTGGGCCAAAGCCATTGTCAAGGTCATTGAATGTGAAAATTTTCGTACATTTTTCGCAATTAATTTGTTTTCTTCCATTTCCATTATTTTTCACGCTGCGTGCGTACATTGTGTGTGTGTGTGTGTATGCGTGGTTGCCATTCGCCATCAACATGCACGCACCGCCAGGGTTGCCACCCCTTCTCCCCCTTATTTTATTTTTATTTATTTACTTTTTTTTTACCAGCTGGCATTGCAGTTAACCGTTTTTGGTCAACGCGACGTTGCAAACACATTTTCACTCCAGCGCTTTTGGCCATTTCGGCTTCGCATCGCAATTGGCCATGGCCGCCCGAGTGATAGACGGAGAGAGAAGGAGATATAATCATTAATTGCCGTCTTAATTAGTTTGCGTGCCAAGAGGCAGCGAAAAAGTGAGGTTTCTGCTTGGATTTTTGGATTTCGGATTGAATTAAAGATCGTGCGTTGGCGTTGGGGCCCGAATACCCAAACCCAAACTCCAACCCAAAGCCAAGGCCATGGACATTGCCTTGGAGATGCTGCACAATTCTGCCCGCCAGTGTTGCCACCTCAACATTTCGCTCCTAAAGAAATGATTTAGAGTTAATAAAGTACAAATGAATGTACGCCTCTGGAGTTAATCGTGCTTGCTTTCCCGCCACGAATATCCATGTTAATTGCTATAATGCTAAATCGCCGAATTCCACAACATGGCTAATTGCTCTGTTAATTGCCCGAAGCATTGCAATGCCGACATTGTTGCACCTGTCGTGCGTGGGAGTTGCTGAAGAAGCTTTGGGAAAGTGAAAGAAATAATAATTTACTGCATTTCATTTGGGGTTTTTATTTTATTGTATTTTAGTTACTCGATTTCGGTGTGCTTTTCGCAAAATTTCACTCGATTGCCTCGGGTGAGCTCCCTTCAAAAGCAAATTACAGTTAATAAATTTTTGAATGCAAGTGAACAGGTTAAATGGCTTGAACTTTTCCCAATACAGTCAAAACTTTTTAAACTAGAATTTAAATATTAATCTCTAAAGTTTAAACTTAAAATCTTTCTTTATCTCATTTCCGTTTCCTTTCAAACTCGCCCTATATAATCAAGGGTTTAATATAAATTGAAAAATTGCTTGCATATTGCAAAGCAAATATGCGTTATTGAAAGCAATATTGCTCGTTATTGAAAGGTCCTTTACATTTCATCGGGTAGTGGCAACTGTGCAGTAAATCAAAATTCGATTTATTCACTTTCTACAATGAGTCGTTTAGCACTTTAACTAATACACATGTAAATATTTATGTAAATATGTTTATTTATAGTCCTCTGCCTTGGGGCAATTGCTCAATAAACTAGTTGAACTGTGCAGGGCGAAAAAGTTTCATTGAGTCATTCAGTTTGGTCAGACAGACAGGCCAATGGGTGTGATTGCAGGCTGGAGAGCAGGAGGAGGAGGTGCAGCAGCTTCCCAGACTGAAAGGTGCAAAGCAATTGTGTTTGATGTAAGTACAGTTGTGCTCGCATTAATAGGATTCAATATTGAGCTATTAGTATTTCGAAATAATAATATTAGAAATAAATATCTCAATGTTTTACCGAAAAACCAACAATTGTTTTTATTTTGAAATAATATTTTGTTAATATTTAATTTATTTTAAACATTTAATTTTGATGTATCTTTAAAATACTCTCATCTTGAGTCCAACTGTACTCAACATTAGCTGAGTAAGTGAGACAGACGAGAGCAGACGGTCTTGCTTTCCCTCTTACACCACCTCTGGCAGTCTCTGCGTGTCTCTGCCTGTCTCTCAGTCTGTCTCCGCTCGTCGCTTTAGTTTCTTCTGTTGCTTTCTTGACTTGTTTATTGCGGCGTCAGCTTTTGGCGAGACTTTATTTTTGCTGTATCCATCCATCCCAGCTGCAGCTGTGTTCGTGCTGCTGGCCGTTGCTGTCGCATCTGATTAGCGCCAAGTTAAGCTGGCTGGCTGGCTGGCAATGAAAGAAATGTGGGCAAAAAATAAAAAAAGTAGCAAAAAGCCACACGCTTCACGTGGGTGCGAGATCTGCTGACGCGGAGGCAGTAAATAGTCTTCAAAGCAAAACAAAAAAAAAAGGCATCTGTAGAGAAGACGTCTTGGCTGCTAGTGGGAACAGGTTAAGAAAAGAAAGGAACAAATTCACGGGTTCAAATCCCAGGTTTATAAAAAAAAAAAAATAATAATTACCAGGATCTCTCTCTCCAAATTCCATATTCTTTTGGATTTTGTAATCCTCTAAAAATAGTGTTCTTTGCTTATTTTGAGATCCATTTTTGCCAAGAAGCAGCTCATAAGTAAATGCGCATAAATTAAGCTTTTTTTGTTACATTAATTTTTGGCCTGTTCCAAAACAGGGCCAAAACAGCCTCTGTTGGCCCGTCTCAGTCTCAGTCGCCGTCGCAGTCGCTGTCAACGTCTTGCATTTATAAGGTTAAAGCAACATATTTGCATGGTGAAGTAACTGGGGCAGAAAGAGACAGTTATAGTGAAATAAGCACTACACAAAGATTGAATTTACAGTGGGTTCTGCCTATGGTGTTATGATACTGCATTAAAATATAGGGGTATACGCACTACACAAAGATTGAATTTACAGTGGGTTCTGCTTATGGTGTTATGATACTGCATTAAAATATAGGGGAAACGCACTACACAAAGATTGAATTTGCAGTGGGTTCTGCCTAAGGTGTTATGATACTGCATTACATGTAGGGTTGATGTTAAACACTATATCATATATTATATATTTTTATATATATATATTATATATTTTTAGTATTTATTCTAACTTTGTAATAGATATTTTTCTTAAATATATTTTATAAGCAGTCTCCACTGTTTTTGTAGCAAAATCGAAAACATCGCCGTTCGCAAGAATGTGGGTTGCAAAAACTAAAACCTAAAAGTGGTTTCTAATGAAAATTTCTATATATGTATGTATATGCTGGTTTCATGTGTGTGCAACGTATGTATGCATGTATGTATGTAGGCCCACATAGACGCACACCCACTTCCCACTTCCATTAACATTTCCATGCCCATTCCAAATCCCGTTCGCAGTCCCATTCCCTCATTCCAGGTGCCCCGCCGAAGTAGTGCTGAGTTTTTCTGTTGTCTTCTGCTTTTCGCAGGGTTGGCCCGTTGCGGTCTACTGCCATCAGCTGGGCGTTCCATGTGTGAATGTGTGTGCGTGAGACTAGCGACAATTTAACTTAAAAAAAAAAAAAAAGTATAGATTCTATACTATAGAAAGATGATGCGGTACAATAAAGGCTTTACAAGCAGCAAACTTGCCATGATTGCCTAAAATGTTAATAGTTATTGGAATCCAAACTTGCATTTAATTATTTTATGTACTGCAATTATGTTGATAATTTTAATATGTATATTAAATATAAAACATTCCCTACATTCCAAGCTGATATAATTCCCTCGGAAAAAAAAATTCTAAGCACCATAAAAATTCGAATAAAGATGCTATTGCTTGTGGCGCGTTTTCCTAATAAACTGTCTGTGCTTGCTGCCTCTAATTACACAAATTAAAAAGCGCACACGTGAGCTTCGCTTCTTTTTTATGCTTCATTTTTTTTTATGTGGGTGTGTACACCCGGGCACACACGTGCGGTGTGTGCAGCAGGAGGGAGTAGCCACGCCCAGAGATCCCCGCCAGAGATACTTCCCCGCCTTTGGAATTCCGCCGGAATCCGGATTGAGCCGGGCGCAAAGCGGAAAGCATTGCGTGAGGCCCCGAATCCGGCCACTCTACATAATGCTCTCTGTTGGGTACTTAGGGCCTCAGATCGTGCCAAGCAGATAGTTATAGCCCCAGCCCAGCCCCTCAACCAGAGGGTGTGACATGCGAAAAGTTCATTTGCTGCAACATTTAAATCCAGCTTAACTACCCAAATTTACTACGAAATAAAAATGTAATCGCTTCATATCTCGCAAGTCTTGAATTTTACTTTGCTTTTTCTGTAACCTAAACATTGTAATAATTTCGATACAAAGTTTCGAGTGTATATCTAAGGTTTTAAATTGCAGTTTGCAAGTCTCAATGCAGTCGTCTGTTAATGAACTTGAGAGAACGTTTTTATGAAACCGGTTGTCGTTGATATATTCACGTTTGAATGGGATAAGATTATAATATATTTGCTGGAGATTACGTTACACAATTTACATGGGGAGAATCACTACCTGAACGTTGAAAAAAGATTGATAAAATAAGTTGCTCTAAGGCTTATAAATAGCCATCTTACTAATCAGTTGAGTAATCCCGGCATTGATTCTACTTTAGGTTAAATATTTGCAACAAATTTCACAAATGTTTGCTTTAATATTTTTCCCTAAAATAAAGTTAATGTTAAAAGTTAGTCATCATAACATGGCATAATAATACTACGAATTGTTGATAAAATATCTATAAAGTGTGTTATCTATTAAGTGTGCCATGGTAGATTACTGAGACTTAGGGTTACTTTTTCACTTCACTAAGTTAGGGAAGAACGCAGTTTATTTTTTGGTAAAATATACAGTTTTTACTGGACTGAGTTATCAATTTGGTTGTTGGTCTCCCGCATGATTTGGTCTCAGTCTCTGGAATTTGCATTATCAATAATATATATATAAATATAGACCCTGTAACTTGTTGCTTGTACCATTATCTTTAAGCCCTTATCCTCCCTTTTTCACTAAATGCGGGCTCCTTCTTTCTGGTTGATTAGAAAACAATTCCATTGGCGCCCTAACTCGGTTATCACAGCCATAAATACCATTATATACTGATGGACACGTAGGCCCATTACCATTACTATTTCCCAACAGCCAATAAATTATAATGAAATATTTGTGTGAGTAAAATTGTGTATTTATTTCAATGGCGATTAACTAACTGGCTGATAAGAGTGTGCTGAAAATAAATATATGTATATACTACGTATTACTTTTTTGTCAAGTCAAGTGTGTGGGCTGACTCAGAAAAAACTAACAGATCTCCACCATCGATCGATACTTTTAGTGATAGCTGAAAAAGTGTGAAAAAAGTGCAATTTAATAAAATAAATTCGGTCCATGAGTCACTACAGTTGGACATTCATAACTTAAACATGGTTCAGGTTTACTGATCATTGCTTTATTAATCATATAACAGTTTATAATACTTTTTAAGAGATCAGAAATAGATTTGAAGATTCGTTAGTACCTAAGGTATATAAAAATAAAGGTCTTAAATTATAGTTAATAAGAATTTTAAGTATAACAGTTTATAATACTTTTTAATAGATCAGAAATAGATTTGAAGATCCGTTAGTGCCTAAGGAATATGAAAATAAAGGTCTTAAATCATAGATAATGAGAATTTTAAGTTTGCAAACTTGAGATACTCAAGCTCGTCTTAATAAATACGCCAAAAAGTCTAGTCTTTTCTGTTATTGATTTAGGATTCTCCGAGTCACTCGTTTAGTTAAATATCTGAACGTAGACATTAGCATTTGTTTGTGTGAGTCACACGTAAACGTGTTAGGGAAATTCCACTGTAATTCGTGTGATTCCGTGCTTTTGGAATGAATCATCCATCAGATCGTAATGTATATTTATTTGACGGGGGTTACTTTGCATATGAAACGACCGAATCCGAGGGATAAACAAGCTCTGAGATGGTGAGAAAAATAAAGAAAAATATAAAAAAAAAACATCGAAGAAGACCCACTAAAGAAACAACAATAGCAAAAGTTAAACGAGTTGAACGGTAAAGCCACGAAACACAAACAACAACAAGAAATACAAACAATAATATAAACCAAATCCCGCTTCGGACGAAAAAATTATAAATAATTGAGCTGGGAGAACCGTTTAGCATAAAAACCCACAAGCACACAAACACTCACACACACACACCCAAGCATCGTAATGATGATGATAATAATAATGGCCATGATCATCGGAAACCGTTTGGCGATCGCCTCGAAAGTCGGAGGTCTTCCAAACACAACACAAGCACCTGTAGAACAGCCAGAAGAATCAGGCGAAGAATAAGCACAATTCTACGGGGCAGCCTCTCGCCGCTGCCCATTGTTACACAATACCCTTACTCTAACAGGGTATTATAATTTCGAGTAGAGGCTGGCAATGCTTTTTGCAGTCATTAAGATTTTCTTTTCTTTCTTCGCTGTTTCTAAAAATTAATAATTACAAATTACTTAATATATAAAATAAATAATATTCTTACGATTGGAAGGGTATCAAAAGTTCGTATTCCCGAATTAAGCTTCATTTATTGTTGACAGTTACGTTTGAAATCGGAATGAGAATGGAATGAAGCAGAAGGAGAAGATAACAGAAGCAGCAGCAGCAGCAACAGAAGCAGAAGTTGGAGCAGAGATCCAAAAAAGAAGAAGAGAACAACAACAAAACTTGTTTCACAGCAACGGAAGAAGCAAGCTGCAAAAAAAAAGTGAAGAACACTCACGGGTAAAATAATAGTAACGCGATACAATACAATAAACTCTATAAAACTTTGGTCAAAATTTTTCTATGGGAAAAAAAATATCCTATCAAATTTGTATTTGAGTCTTACAATTGAAATCTAGATTTTGACATTCATATTATCCTTAAAAACTTACCATTATTGAATATACCAAATTAATTGATTTTATTACCTAATAACAAGGAGTTTTAAAGATTTATAATCTACAATTTAATTTAATAACGAGAAAAACTTAACGAATTAATAACTTATTAATGACATATCAGCTCGAATACTTATCCAAACAACTCTAAGCTTGCTTTCTATCCAACGAAACACGATACACTACAATAAACTCTATAAAACTTTGGTCAATATTTTTCTATGGGACAAACATATTCTATCAAATTTGTATTTGAGTCTTACAATTGAAATCTAGATTTTGACATTCATATTATCCTTAAAAACTTACCATTATTGAATATACCAAATTAATTGATTTTATTACCTAATAACAAGGAGTTTTAAAGATTTATAATCTACAATTTAATTTAATAACGAGAAAAACTTAACGAATTAATAACTTATTAATGACATATCAGCTCGAATACTTATCCAAACAACTCTAAGCTTGCTTTCTATCCAACGAAACACGATACACTACAATAAACTCTATAAAACTTTGGTCAATATTTTTCTATGGGACAAACATATTCTATCAAATTTGTATTTGAGTCTTACAATTGAAATCTAGATTTTGACATTCATATTATCCTTAAAAACTTACCATTATTGAATATACCAAATTAATTGATTTTATTACCTAATAACAAGGAGTTTTAAAGATTTATAATCTACAATTTAATTTAATAACGAGAAAAACTTAACGAATTAATAACTTATTAATGACATATCAGCTCGAATACTTATCCAAACAACTCTAAGCTTGCTTTCTATCCAACGAAACACGATACACTACAATAAACTCTATAAAACTTTGGTCAATATTTTTCTATGGGACAAACATATTCTATCAAATTTGTATTTGAGTCTTACAATTGAAATCTAGATTTTGACATTCATATTGTCCTTAAAAATGTACCATTATTGAATATATCAAATTAATTGATTTTATTACCTAAAAATAAGGAGTTTTAAAGATTTATAATCTACAATTTAATGTAGTAAAGAGAAAAACTTAACGAAATAATAACTTATTAACAACTTTAAGCTTGGTTTCTATTCAACGACCCCCAACTGTTTCTGACAATATTCCAGATGATAAGCAGAACTAGGAGAAACGGTTCATAGCCTGGAAATGGAGACACACATACGGACCGTAAAAAAAATCTTTTTGTTTTTGTCTCCAGCTCCCGCCGAGCTGTGCTTAATGAAAGTTAACGGAAGAATTTCGAATAGATCTCTGGAAATATCTCCGTGCTTTGTGTCTATGCGGCGGCGCCTGCTATTTTTTGATGGCATTCATTACTCGATTTTTTTTTTGTTTTTGGGAGGGGGCTGCTTTTCACTTTCGCAATGTGTACCATAAAACGCGAGACACGAGAGTTGAGAGAGTCGAGCTTTGAGCGTCTTTCGTGCGTACAAATGACATCGAAATAAATTCGCAAAGACGTAAAAAACAGCTCACAATGTCAACGTATTAGGCATTTCTTTTCTTTTTTTTTAAATTAATTTTCGTATAATTTATTTGTTATATACACACATTTTTGAGTGTTTTATTTTGTTGCTGTGTTTTTGGGTTCGCACAATTTTCAAGCTCTCCACAGCAAGCACACACACAAACGCACCCAAAATTGAAGCCATTGACATTGAGCTGTCTCCAAGTCAGGGGCGGACTTACAGAGGGGTTTCAAGGGGTTGGGAAAATTTAAAAAGATAAAAGTGATGCAGATTATAAATAAATTAATAACAATAAGTAATAATAATATAGAATTAGCCAACACCAAAAAAAAAAAAAAAAAAAAAAAAATCTTAACCTTTTTACGCGTGCTACGCAGTATAACGAGTTTAGTATACATTTTATACTTCAAATTATCAAATGTATACTACAAAATATAATTTTAATACTCCAAAGATTCAATTGTGTATTTTTGAGTATTATTTGTATACGAACCTACATCGAAAATTCGATAACATATCGCGTTAGCTGGAATTTAGTGCTTTTCTGTTTGTCGCGTTAGTGATTATTATGAAATATTGGTGCAGATGAGTATAAAATGTATACTTTCGTAGTATTAAATTGATAAACATCTTATTAAGACATATTTCATACTCAAGAGTATTGAATTCATGTAACAATCGTATAGGTTCTATGATGATTTTTTTTTTGGTTGTAGGCAACCCCTTTGAAAAGCTTTTCCAAATACGCCCCTGTTTAGTGGCAGTTGACGTCGTCGTTGCCCGTTTTTGGCCGTTGGCATTTTGAATGAAGCGAATGCTTTTATCGGTTTTTATCCCAAAAATGTACATCCAACAAATGTCCAAAAAAACAACAGAAAAAAGTCAACAAATTGTTTTGATCAATAGCTTTTGTGTGTGTGTTGATTGTTTATAGACAAAATGTAACGAACTATTTTCGAAAAATTTTAAACTAAAAAGCGGAAACTCAAAATGTTGCCCATATTGAATGGAACGAAATAGACACATAGCTGATGTTCGTTCGTAGGTGTAGCCATACGTAATCCCCGATCCCCGATCGCCGATTCTATATGGCGTTGCATCCGCCGTTTTACTATCTCAGGAAATCAACCAAAAACAAAAAATAATCGAAAACACATGTCCAAAAGTACATGTGTCGTACAGTTGCCCAAATTTGGTCACACACTTTTTTGCCAATCACCTTTATTGTGTTTTCTTTTGGTTAGACTATAGAAAATGTGTACAAAGCAATTGCACTATGGAAATTGGTTTAATTAAACTTTATTTAGAGTACAGCTGAAAATATTTTAAAAATTTAACGAGATTTAGGGGCTACTTTATACCATTCTCCAATTCTCCAACTCCATTTCTCCAATAAAAGTACCCCATTCCGCTTTATCTGGTGCCATCTATTAGGTAACTCTATTTAATCCACTTGGCGAACCGTTGTCCATTCAAAACTTCATCAGACAACATTTATCTCCGGAGATCTCCCTTGCATTTTAAATGGCAAACTTTGATACTTATTTCCCCGTCCGATTGTTCACATAAGAAAACGGCAAAATGGACAGATAGACAATGTTGGCAACACACAAAAGAAGATCAAGCTAACGGGGCGGCTTGAGCGAGACGGAAGAGGAAGACATGACTTTCACTAGCTAATTAGAATTTTGAGTGAACGCTCGCTCGAAATGCAACAATGCCATCTTTTTATTTTTAGTCTTCAATTATTAGGCAAATTTTTGCGAAAGTAAATTTTTTTATTGGGATACCGTTTGATGCACCTAAACCTAAGAAAGAGACAGAAGGAAATGAAGAGAGATTAATACTATTAATACTGGAATTTTAATAAATCGATAAGCAATTCTTCCAAACTGATAGGTTTACATGTTTTTCTTAAACATTTACGATAAAAGCATTTCAGGCCTAAGACCTTATATAGTAAGTGTGAATTAATTTAGGAAAATGAGTAATATTTCTCAAAAATACTAAGTTTTTAAATTTGGTAATATATTTTATTAATATTTGATACTAAAAACAAGTTCATATCTGGAATTTTCCTTCTCTGATTTGATTATAAATATCAGCAATTGGATGAATCATCTATGAGATCACAGAGAGTCAATTAATGAATGAATAATTTCGGAAATTCAGAGAAGCGTGTAGACGTCTTACACGGTTTCATATTGCATTTTAATGAAGTGTTTTTTTTTTTTGTTTTATACGTAATTAATTCGTTGGAACAAAGTGTGGAAAGAAACAATGTATCTAATGGATTTTTCCCCTTTGTCTTTCTCCCTACTTAAACATCGCTTATCACGCTTTTCGGAGACTGTAAACAGACCGCAACAAATTGCATTTCCATTTCAGCATTTTAAAAAAGGAAAAATACAAAAAACGCCCGAAAAGAAAACGAAAAGTGGAATGCAATTTGGTCGAATGCATTTATCTGAAATATGTATGGAAATAAAACAAAATCAAAGTCCATGACTCATCACGGTTTTTGCACTCCCCATTTTATTTCTCCTTTATTTCTTCTTATATATATTTTTTTGGGTATTTTTCGAACATTTTTGTGAAAGTGACACGTGCGGGGCTGAGAGCAGTCCCTTTTGGCGAAAATTTGGCAAAAAAAAAAATTAAAATAAAAGCAGGAACCAGGAATGATTCACCCGGATTTGAAGGATATGCAGGATATAGGGTGTAGGGTATAGGGTACACGTATGTGATATTATATATACGCGTATGGTATAGGGGTGGCTCAGTCCAGTCCCCGTGTACCGTTACAATTGCCACCCCAAATGGGAATGCGCAGGGCAGTTTCGGCAGACAGTGATGGGCAGGGGTTGGGATTTCGATTTGGGATTGGGTCGCAGGACACTGGAAATAAATATAGAAATAATATATATTTAAAAACAAAGAAGTTTGTAACAAAATGTAGTATTTTATTTTAATTTTTAATTGCATTTTAGTATTTAATATTAAATAGTTAAAAGTAAAAAGAAAATCAGATTGTTAAATTTAATGAATATAAAGACATATTAGTTATAATAAAGAAAGAATGAAAGAAATATTAGTTCTAATTAAGAATGAAATAAATAATAATTATTTCTATTGCTAGACACTTAAAAACTTCAAATTAAATATTAATAACAAAAATCAGATTGTAAACTTTTATAGAAAAACAGAAATATTATTTCTTATTAGGAATGAAAGAGAAAAATATTATTTCTATTGCTAGATACATAAAAAAATCATATAAAATATTAAAAGGCTATGTGTACATATATTTTTTCTCCCACTGTATCTACTTATGGGATTGCCATTGCCAAAATGAGGGTCGCTGTCGCAGCAGCGGCTCAACCTTGAACCCCAGCCCACCCGTCGTCGTCGTCGTCGGGGGGAGGGGTGGGTGGTTGGTGCGCAGTGCAGCGAGGTTTCCCAGTCCTGGGCCAACTTTTTTTCTTTTGGAAACCGAATCTGAATGGTTTTCAAGGGGGTGAAAAATCAGCTGTTGTTGTTAATTGCCTGCGGTGGTGCATTCCGTGCACCATTCATCGTATGGTAGTTTTGGCATTACCCACACTATCCCTGGGTTGCTGGTGGTGGCAATCTCCTCAGACTGAGGGCCTCCCTTCCGGATTGCTGTCATTCAAAACTGGAAAAAAAAAGAAATGCCCAAATAATGCCGATAAGACGAAGAAACAGCGGAGTTAATGTGCCTCTCAGATGCATCCGAGAGAGTGAGGCGATATGGGTGTGCGTGTGTGTATGCCAGTGCATTAAATAACGCAGCTCAAGAGTCTTCCCCCGATAAAGTCGGGCATATATTCATATATCACCCCACCCTTTTTCTCGAAAAACTCTTTAAAATTGCATTCAAAAGCGAGGAGGAGAAAATAAAAAATAAAGACGAGTAGATCTTTGACCCCAGCCTCAAAGGCGTCATTAACCCTGCAGCAGTGCCAGCATTAAAGATGTGTATCTGTCAAAAAATAAGACCAAAATTCTACAAGCTCTTTATGACATTTTTGTATCTATAAAGTTGTATTTATTAAAGTCTCTTTCTTGTAAAATCAAGCGTGCTTTCTAGGATTTTGCCTTTTTCTTTTTTTATTTAATGATTTTATCAAGGTTAAGGGACCTTAGTTTCTAAATTTATAAAGCTTCTTATCTCAGTTGTTCTTTGCCTAATGTAATAATCTTGTTTTATTCATGGTTAGGGCATAATCTTAATTTTTTTCTTATCTAGGCACCATCTAGGGTTGAAGTATACATCGCATTCGGAGGGTTAAAGACGCTGTACAGTTTCCCACGTTGCCCAGCACGGGAGGGGGTGTTAATTTATATGACAGTTCTCCAAAAAGGGCGTGGCTGCAAATGCTTCCCGTCGCCAAAGCCAAAAAAAAAGGAAGCAAAGGAAACGAAACAAAAGTGTAAGGAAAGACTGAACAATTTGAAGAATAAAACAGAAATCGTAAAAGTAAGAGCGAGGAAGAAAATAAAAACAGGAAGAAAATAAAAATATTTTTTAAAAGATTTTTGTACAAAGTTCTCCTCAAGAATAATCAAAGGGGTTGCCACTCAACTCCAATGAGTCATCCAAGGCGCCAAAAGGGGACAGCTAATGATACCGCCAACGGCACTTATCCAACACCTACTACACCTGCACACTCTGTGAGATTGTCAGGTGCTTCTGTGTGTATCAAGGTAACCACTTTTGTGATTACACATATCGGATTTTTTTCAGGTTTCACCTGGAAACTTATCAGCGAATGCGGCACGCACAAAACCAACAAATTACAAGTAAGAAAGCTACAGTCGACTGTGCTCGACTGTGAGATACCCAGTACCTAAAAAGGCAATTTAAAATTGTACATACATTATAATAGTCTACTTCAATACTTCTTAAAATAAATCGCCTCTCGAATTAGCTCCCGACCTAAACAATTTAATGTCATACTTAAATATAAATGATACATTTTATAGGAACGCAAAAAAATCGGTTCGATCGGCGTCAAAAAATAAATTATGTTATTTTTTGTCTTTTCTTGCTATATTCTTTTGTCATTTCTTCTACCAAGGCTCGAATGCGCCACCTGTCGGCTACAGCTTGCAACAGCAGTGCCTTAGGACGGTGTGTTAAAATTCTAACCTTATTGCTAATATCTCCCATGTTTATCATCCGATTTTACTGAAACGTCCCCTCTATTTGATTCATTTATTGCATTTATTAACTTTAACCCAAAAATAACGAGTATAGCTTGTTTAACGCTTTTATGATTGTTGAGGGCGCAAGTGGGCGTGGCCAAATTTTAAAACAAACTTGATCTGCGTGCAACAGATTCCAATGTTTTCACCAAATTTGGTAACTCTAGCTCTTATAGTCTCTGAGATCTGTTGTTTCACACGGACGGACAGACGGACATGGCTAAATCGACTCGGCTGGTGATGCTGATCAAGAATATATATATACTTTATGGGGTCGGAGATGCCTCCTTCTGCCTGTTACATACATTCTCGGTTGGCACTAACCCATAATACCCTTGTACCCTATGGGTACCGGGTATAATAATCAGAGAGGCGGCGCGTCGTCGATATCGCTCGATTTCTAACTGTAAAAAAATGTTCCCTTGAGACGACGACGATGGGTATTGTGTATTTTGATCTGGAGCAACCTTGCGGGGGAAACAGGTGTAGAATGCATAGAATGTGGCATTTGCAGAATGCATAAACAATTCTGAGGAGGTTCGTAGTTATGAAGTGGAATTCCTATAGTGTGTGGAAAAGTAAGATGAGAACCTACATTGATTTCGTTTATTCTTAGTGAGAAATGAAATGAAATGAATGGTCAGTGTTAATTGTATATTTTCGTTGCCATACTTTTGAACTCAGATTTCTGATCAATAACTTATGTATATACTGATGTACATATATGTATTTCCGTTGCAGATATGGGATGTGGAATGGGAGACTCATGTTTGGAGAAAACTCATCTCCATGGAAACACACCAATTCCATTCCCCAATCTCCACTCCACTCGCACACAGATACACTTGATCAGTCACTCGAACGGAAACGGAGGTCGATTACGAATGCCGATCACAGCCGCAGAACGCTGAAGAGGGACAGAAATAAAAGGGAAAAGTAACCAAATGGAGTTGAAAATGAAACGATGATCGAAAAAAATCGTTATTATTCAAATCGCATCGCCGCCGCCACTGGAGGACCTTAGCTGGGAGACGTCGCCTCATAATCGATTCGATATAACGATATAAAGATATAAATACATGTGTACAATGGCTACACACATCTTTATATGCGAAATATAGTATCCAAAACGGACAGTCCTAAGGCCAAATGAGGATGACAAGTTGGAGGAGAAGAGGAGGAGCAGTACAAGAAGGAATGGAAGAGGGTGTTTTCAGTTACAGTGAATATTCTACAAGACGAATTTCATTTATTTTAACAGTGACTGCTTCAATTGAAGATATTTATTTTATCTACAGAAATATATAAATTTATAAAGCTAAAATTAATGTTAAATTCCCAATTTGGATCTGTATCCTAGAATGGTTCATTGGGGAGCTACCACTGTAGTTGGGTGTGTGTCGCCGGTTTTGTTTCGTTATTTTTTTTTGTTCTTTTTTGGGCGGGGGCGTCGACTTAGCACACACATACAGTCAGACACACGCACACACACACGTAATAGCGCCGAGACGGGTGCGGGAAGTTCAAGTTCAAATTTATTTTTATTATTTCATTCTGGCCGCCCCTCTCGCTCTCCCCCACTTTTCCGGTCTGCAGTGCGAGAGGAAGAGGCTTTGGCAGAGAGCGCCTCTATGCTAAAGCCGTTAGCAAGCGCAGCTTATGCGGCGCATGCCCACTCTCGCTCGCTCCCCACATTTTCTACCACGGTGCAGCAGCGAGCAAGATAGCGAGAGAGCAGCATACATATACTGCAGTTGGCAAATGCAATGCCAAATATGGTTATACGCATCAGACACAACACCAAAAAAGCCGTCCCTCTCTCTCGGTTTTTCTCTCTGTGGGGCCGCTCTCCGTGGCTTATGCTGCTTGTAAGCCGCTCTCTGTCCCCCATCGCAGCACACCACCTCATTTGCACGCATTGATTTATAATGCAAAGTGATCGATTGCAAGCATTTTATGGCTCATTGGAGAAACGGGAAGTGGAAATGGGAGGTTAAAGGTGTGTGGCAAATATGTGTGTGTGTATGTTGCCATGTGATTTATGTTTCGTCGGGTAAAGAAGGAATTCATAAGGAAGTGCATCGTTCACATCAACCACATCACATTTAAGTACTGAATTATCCCTGCCTTTATCGCATTCTTCTTTCATGTGGTGAAAAAGTGGTGATATTTTCTGTAGTTTCTATGGGGGTTACTGTTTTTCAGATCATTGGATATGGATATATTCGACTCAATATACATTTGTAAGTCTGTATGTTTCCACATAGCCATTTATGTAGATTTTCAACTGCTGCATCAGCTGTGTACTTCGATGCGTACATAATGTGCATATAACATACATACATATGTACATTTGCTTCTGCGCTTTGAGTTTTTCCCGCATTTCTATGCTTTTTTTGGCCCGACGAATTTCCATGCCCTTTTTTAGACACAAAACATTGAGCCACAAATGGGTTTTCACTTTTTTTTCTCGAAACAAGACCAAAACAAAATAATAGAACTTGTGAGCCGATCGATATAGAGACGGGATTTTAGATTTAAAAGCTAGTTTTATCAAAAAGAAAAAAGTGGTTTCAAGAAGAATATAAATAGGATCGGATTATTATAAGAATAATTTTGATATTAGAAGAAGATTGAAAGCAATTATAAGAAGATTTTTTTACAGAGACTCTTTTTGGTAAAAGCTCCGTAATCAGACACACGAAAAGTGTTTCTAAGCAGTACGATAGAGCGAGAGGGTGAGTATTGACCTCTCGTTTTGGCTCAATGCAATGTCGGAGTACGGAGCTAAGTTCTGGCTGCATATTTTAAGTTATCAGTCTAAAAAAATAAATACATTTCGTACTCCCCAGTTCCACAAAATAAAAAATACATGCAAACTTAAAAAATATATTAAATAACAAAGTAATTCCATAGACAAAGTCGCCTCAAATTGAGCTAGCAACTGTAGGATTATTAAAACCAATTCTGCAGCTCAAAGTGACCGCAATGTCAGAGTTCAAAAGGTTAATTCAGACAGTTACACGCGTATAACGGCTTAATATCCTTATCAATAACATCAACTGCAGCTGTTTTCATTTGCCAATTACTCTTCGCCCGGCATTCTCGCTCTCTCTTCATACCTTTCTCTCACCAGCTCTCTCTCCTCTTTAGTGCATCTGTTTTTGGTGAAAAAGAGAGGAGTGGCACGGGGGCGGATAGGTGTGGTGTATTAAATTAGCGGTGGTGGTTTTCACATTTCCATTTAACGGGAATTCGCCGCAACTTACCCTGCGGAAGGTAGAGAGGAGAGAGCAAAAGGATGGCTTAACGGTAAAACGCGTGCGCTGCTCTCACCCGCAGCACGTGCAAATATTCACATGTGTTCCTAACGCTCTCAGACTTTCGTCCTCTTTCTCCCTGTCTCTTTTTCTAGCTCTCAAAAAATATATATCTATAACGGTAACCCCGCTTGACCCGACCCGAACCTCCAATGCCACCCATCTTGAAGGTTAAAGCGCTTAAAGCAGAGCTTCTAGCACATTCCTAGGAAACATCTACAGTGTGCACTCTAAGTATTATTCAGAAAAGTATTTCTATAGATTCAGGGCCTTTTCTTGTTTGTACAAAAACTAGAACTATTTTCTTGTTCTTAAAATCCCTTTTCATTTGATAGGGGGCTAGTTTTCAAGGCCTCGCTGCCATTTCAAAATAAGGTGCTTACTTGGCCCGTTCTTCCTCTTTTCATTTCCAATTTCATGTAATTTTCATGTCGAACTGTTGCTTTTCCATATCGGCAATGGATCTTTCAAGGCCCGAGGTTCTGTTCGGCAGTCAATCAGCGGTGACATTTATGTATGTATGTCGTGGCCCCTAATGATCGATGGGTGGAACTTTGGCGATATGGAAACTATACTACCTGTTGTCTGGCAAATAGATGATAAAACTTTTACAGATGCTAAATGAAATATTTCGTTAATCAAGGCAAATAATGTCTTCTCTTGCATGATATTTTCAAGCTCTACGATACTACGTGAGTGCCATAGAGGCGTATATAGTATGCTTTTATCTTATCCAATCCCCACCTGCGTCAAAAGCTGCGATAATTCCCTTTATTAAATGACGTGGGCCCAACTGACGCACTATAGTGATTTTCCGAGGACCTAGTACTGAATAAAAAAAAAAGAAAACTATAATAATTTTTGTAAAAGAAGTACTGTTCATATATATTATGTTGATCACATTTTTAGAACATTGTAAAAAGTATATTACAGAATGATTTTATATTGAATTGGAGCTTAGTAATTTCCCCAATTTGGGCGGGGCACTTCAAGTACCTTATGGCCCTCCCCCCACAGTAAAACCAAGCAAAATCACCTCTCAGCGATCAGATGATGGTGGGCTATAAAGAGAATAGTTGTTGGAAAAGAATGGAACCACCGGTTGGTTGTTAATCTAATCTGGCTAACGGTAATGATAATAATAGCCATTCCGTTCCATTTCGTTCCCGAGGTTCTCGATAAGATTGTCACCGTGATTACGTAATATCGCTGTGTTTTTTTATTGTTCGGTCAAAAAGAAAAAGGAAATGAACTTAATAACGGTAATGATGATAAATATAATTTTGATAAGGTGGTCAGATGGCGCTTCGAAATGGGGGGGATTTTGTGTGTGTGCTTAGCCCTGAAAATACTGAAAAATATTGGTTGCATGTGATAGTGATACCGATATCAGATCGGAAACCATTACACTTGATTGGGTTTCATTTTATTTACACTTGCTCAATCAGCGTGTGATCGTTACAGACTCACGTACTTCATGAATTACCCAATTGCCTTTTTTATGGCACTTGTTTCTAACAGATAATAGCACATATACGTATATAAAGCACCAAATAAGGGCAAAAAATCGAGCAAAACCGAAAGCAAATCGTACGAAAATGGGAAAATGTAAGCCGAAAAAATGGAAAATAGAATCAAGGCGAGGCCGTAGGCTCGAATGTCATGCCCAGTGGGTCAGAGTTGATATTGGGACAAGGACAGTTGATTGCACTCGCTGATACATTTTGCACAATAGTTCTACTTATTCATTACTTCAGACAATATTTAAATTACCAAAATAACTGTTACCTAGTTGGATTTTTAGCTATGATCTGGCAACTTTGCTATTTGTTTACTTAATAATAATTAATTGCTTAATTAGTAATATTGATAATTGTAAAATATTTCACCTACCTATTTTGATCAAATTCAGTCAGGTAAATTAAGAAAAATATATAATTAATAAATATACAAATAACATTATAAAAAAAATATTGGATATTTTTTGTTAAAGGTAACAATGTACATTACCTATAATCTTAATTTTCAATTACATCGTTATTTTTTTATCTATTCAAAATTTGTGTTTTTTTCAATGCATTGTTAATTAATATCAATATCAACATTTATTAAAAATTAAATTTAAAAAGAACAGAAAAATGTATCTTGTGGCGACATCTAGCGGGACGTGACCTATTTTTCCCGATCTGGCAGCCTTAAAACACGATTAATTACTTCTGCAAACACATCGATATTTTAGACAATCGATATTATCAGTATTTTAATACCGTCTTGAGATAGCCGTTAGAAATGTCATCTTTTTTCAAAATAAACAAATTCCAATGATTTTTTTTCAGCAATTTATTGTTTTTCTGTTTAGTTTCAAATTTAAGTATACATTTTACAGTTCGTATACGTTTGTTCAAAGGAGTTTTCCAACAGGAATAGTTTTTCAGTTTTTTATGTTTTCAGTGCTACCTGCGAGGCAATATTTGGCGATTGGCGAGGATGCGGTAGTCAGTAACGTGGCCCTAGAACTTCTGCTGCTGGCTTGGACTTCTATTGCTCCTGGCGCTCGTCCTGGATGTCGCCGTGCTTGGCAGCTGGCGGTGGAGGTGGATTAACCGCTGCTGCTAGTTTCTGGCTGACCTTCTTTGCCTCTTCGATGCCATATTCAAAGACTTCACGGAACGCTTGAGCGGCTCCGGCGCTGGGAAAGCACACCAGATAAATTTTACGCATTATCTGATTATTTGCATTTTCATCGGCTGTCCAGGTGAATGACATCTTGTCATTGTCGAACTTGAACGGGTTCAGTTTCATGTTCGGGGTTATGTCGTGCTTGGCAGAAGCGTCCCCCACCTCGTCTGTATGCGGAACCATGAGGATTCTCGAAATGAAAGTGATGTTATTACGGATGATCATCATGAGTCCAGTCTCACTGCCGCAGATCTCCCATTTTCCGCCCACCATATGGAAAAGCTTGGCATCGGAGCGGAATACGATATGTTCGAGATCCACGCTGTTCTGACCGCCGTCCACATGGAAACTCTGAACCCGCTCGCTGTTTGTATTCATTTCCCCCAGCTCCTCCGTCACTAGACTCAACGAGACTTGCAGGGCCACGACGGCTCTCTCCAAGTTTTGAATACGATATTCGCGAGAGCCGACTGCCAGTAGGTTGTTGGGATAAATCCCTTCGCGCTATGGATAGAGATTTAAAAGATGGGTAAGTCAAGGAAACAAATAGTATGGTTTGCTTGCAAAAAAAAACCAACTCTGTTGAACAAATAAAAACGAAAAAAAACCGGCGGTCATAACCTCATTCTTTCCCTACTTTGCTTTTATGCGAGAGTGAGACAAAACCCTGAGACACTTAGGAACAGAGACATGCCGACTCGCTCGCACACATACACACAAAGGCGTGTTTCAATGGCGGCGCACTCGCCTTTTTTTATTGGAAATTCGAACGCACAAACAATTACCTAATCTATGTATATGTTCCTGATGGTCCATTTTACCCTGGATTTCTCGTCTTTCAAAGGCTTGCGTTCAATAACCTCACTTTCCTTCCACTTTGATATTCAGGGAGAACAACACATATGTATGTATATAACTTTGAGACACTTGGGGACAGAGAGAGACGCCGACTCGCTCGCACACATACACACAAAGGTGTGCTTTCAGTGGCAGCGCACTTGCCTTTCTTTTTTTTTGGAAATTCGAACAAACAATTACCTGATCCTTGTTTTCCTGATGGTCCATTATACCCTGGTTTTCTGGTCGAAAAAAAAATTCGCCGGACATAATCTCACTTTCCTCCTACTTTGCTTTTCAGCGAGAGTGAGACAAAACCTTGAGACACAGAGACAGAGAGACGCCGATTAGCTCGCACACATACACAAAGGCATGCTTGCAAAGGCGTGTTTTCAATAACCTCACTTTCCTTCTACTCTGATTTTCAGGGAGAACAACACATATGTAACTTTGAGACACTTGGGGACCGAGGGATGTGTGTGGAAAATACAAGCAGTATAGCCATCAGCTTCTATATAACCTTACTTTCCTTCTACTTTGATATTCAGGGAGAATAACACATAACCTTGAGACACTTGGCGACAGAGGCACGCCGACTCGCTCGCACACATACACACAAAAACGTGCTTTCAATGGCGGCGCACTTGCTTTTTTTTTTTTTTTTTTTGGAAATTCGAACGCACAAACAATTACCTAATCTATATGTATGTTCCTGATGGTCCATTATACCCTGGATTTCTCGTCGACAAAAAAAAATCGGCGGACATAACCTTATTCTTCTTCTACTTTGCTTTTCAGCGAGAGCGAGACAAAACCTTGAGACACTTAGGGACAGAGAGACGCCGATTAGCTCGCACACATACACACAGGCATGCTTTCAAAGGCGTGTTTTCAATAACTTCACTTTTCTTCTACTTTGATATTCAGGGAAAACAACACATAACCTTGAGACACATGTGTGTGGAAAATGCATTTAAGAAAGCTGTCTGCTTCTACATAACCTCATATTTTAACTTCGTTTTCCGAGAGAACTCATAAACTTGAGACACTTGGGGACAAAGGAATTTGTGTGGAAATATATCCAACAAAGCCGCCTGCTTCTACATAACCTCACTTTTAACTTAGTTTTCCTAGAGAACACATAACCTTGAGACACTTGGGGACAGAGACACTTAGGAACAGAGACACGTTTGCACACATACACACAAAAGCGTTCTTTCAATGGAGGCGCACTTGCGCACAAATAATTACCTGATTCTTATAATCCTGATGATCCATTATAACTTGGATTTCCTCGTCGAGTGGCTTATAACTGCAAGTTATGCTTGAAATCGTTCGAAAGGCAACGAGCAAGTTTGAAACCACACTTAAGCGGAACAATGCGAGCACGAAAAGAAGTTTCTGAAATGAAGCTTCCAGAAAGAAAGAGCTGCCAGATCACTAGAACAAAATAGCGTGTTGTAGAGCTGGCAAAAAATCGATGCTTGCACTATCGATTCTGTCGATATTTTACTAGTGAAACATCGACACTATCGATGTTTCCTAAGCCATACAATTTCTGCTTATAAAAATTATATTATCTGCAGTTGAAACCTTAAATGATGCCATTTTCTCACCTCAAACGATTCCGGCTTTAAGGGATTAATTTCCATTCATGATCTAACCAAATATTTATCTGCCAATATACGAGAGTATTGTCAATGCTCCGATGTTTTGCCATCACTACGTGGTAGCGATATTTGTGGAAAATCTTTATAAAATCTGCAACTTCTCAACTTTCTTTACAGTGGAGCTCGAAAAAAACCTAATAAAGTCGCGTTCTGGAACCGGTCGTGAGCCAGCTCCTTAACGGACAACAAAATTACTAGGGTATTAGGCAAATCTAGGCCTGTAAATATTCATTTAAGGTTTAAAATCTATATTTTAGATTTTATAATTTTTTTGGCATACAAAAACACAACAATCTATTTTTCTACGATTGTTGTGACTGCACAAATGCTATCGATTTCACGATACTGGGATTTTAGTTCAGATCTGCCCTCGCACTAGAGCTGGCAAAAAATTCATGTTTTGTACTATCGATTTTTTCGATGTTTTACTAGTGAAAAATAGATACAATCGATGATTCCAAAGCCAAATTATATTATCGGCAGTTGGAGCCTTGAGTGATGCCATTTTCTCACTTAAAACGATTCCGACTTTAAGGGATTTACTTCCATTCATGATCTAACCAAATATTTCCCTTCGAGCATTCGAGAAAGCATCGTCATGATCATTTCAAAGGCTTAAAATGGAGTCTAATCTGTCTAATCAAAACATCGATAGTGCGAAAAACAATTGATGGTTTTCAAATCTATCGATAGTGCTCCGATGTTTCGCCAGCACTACCTAGCAGTTGTCGGTTGATCTGGCAACTAAGTGTCGAGCTGTACCTTTCCTGTTCGTTTTTTTTCCAATTGTGCAAAAATCGTGTAATTGTGAAAAAAGAAAACTTTAAAACATGTCCGAATCTCGCGAGAAGGTGGATGAGTCGGTGAAGCCTATCACAGATCAAGAGGAGCATGTCGAAGACCATCAGGAGCATAAGGAGCAGGTAATTGTTTCTGAAAAAAAAAATTGCAAAAAAAAGCATGTGCGCCGGCGCAAAGGCGCCGCCATTGAAAGCATGTCTCTATGTGCGTGTGCACTCGAAAATAAAAAATTGCCGTGTTATTTGTGGTCATGGTTCATGCATTTCTTGTATTTGTACAAGAAATACATGTACACACAGCCCTCTGTCCCCAAGTGTCTCAAGGTCATGTGTTCTCCAGGAAAACGAAATTAAAAAGTGAGGTTATGTAGAAGCAGACTACTTTCTTGAATGTATTTTCCACACACATGCCTCTGTCCCCAAGTGTCTCAAAGTTACATATGTGTTGTTCTCCCTGAAAATCAGAGTAGACTTTCCTTCTACTCTGATTTTCAGGGAGAACAACACATATGTAAGGTTATTGAAAACACGCCTTTGTAAGCATGCCTTTGTGTATGTGTGCGAGCGGCGTCTCTCTGTTCCTAAGTGTCTCAAGGTTACATATGTGTTGTTTTCCCTGAATATCAAAGTAAAAGGAAAGTGAGGTTATATAGAAGCTGATTGCTATACTGCTTGTATTTTCCACACATATCCCTCGGTCCCCAAGTGTCTCAAGGTTATGTGTTCTCTCGAAAAACGAAGTTAAGAAGTGAGGTTATGTAGAAGCAGACAGCCTATTTGCACGTGTTATTTGCTCAACAACAACCAGACAGTGGGCACTGCCTACGAGGAATATAATCCCAGAAGTAAATGAATCAGATATTCTTCTTTGAAACTGAAATGTGAGGTTAATGGGAAAATCTAAAGGGAAAGGTGAGGTTAATGGGAAAATCTAAAGGGAAAAGTGAGGTAAATCGGAAAATACGAAAAGAAAAGTTAGGTTAGTCGGAAAATACGAAAAAGAAACGTAAGGTTAGCCGGAATATCGAAAAAGAAAAATTAGGTTAATCGGGAAAATCGAATAGGAAAAGTGAGGTAAAACGTAAAAGAAAAATGAGGTTAATAAAAAAAAATCGAAAATTAAAATTGAGGTTATGTAGGATCAAACTTCTTACCGCCCATACTTATTTTTCATAACCAATTTTTCCGACTTTCAGGCCATCGATCCGCAGCCTGACTTTGATGAAGCTAACGCGATCGTAGAGTTCTCCAGTTGCGCCATTTTATTCCAGTTGACCGTGAACATGCATTGGCAGATGGTGTGTGAAGGGATTGTAGGGATCATACGGGATTTGATGGGCGTATCGACTCTCTATGCGTACCGCTGCCAGGTTGAGAAGCCTGAGTGTGAGGAGCCTGACTTTGCGTTGTGTCTCAAGGCCATAATCTGCGGAGGAATGAGCCTGACCCAGTTCAGACTCGACACGAGCCTGATGTCGTATCTGTTCGAAGTCCAGTATTTTGGGATATATGTGAAATACCTGGTTCGCTTTCATACCCGAGAAGCAGCGCAAAAGTTCCGGGTGGTCTTTGAACTTGCAGTCAGCAAGAATCCACCTCCAGCTGGATTCGGAACCAGCTCGCTGACGGCAGCCAAGGACGAGCAGGACCGCTTCAAGAAGGAGAAGGAGAAGGAGAAAGAGCTGGAAGCAGAATCAGAACAAGAGCCAGAGGACGAGGACCTGATTCCAGTGATTTCCCTGCCGGCTCTCCTGGCCCTGGTCACCGGAGAGGACAACCAGCAGATCTTATTTTTGCAACGAGCTAAGCTGCTGCGCTATGTCACGGACTCGAACGAGTGGAAGGAGTACGCCTTGGGCACCATACAGATCCTGCGCGATATCATCGATCCCAAGAAGGTGCATCTCCAGATGAGTCTCGAGATGCTGATGACCGTTGATGACCTCTATGTGGTGTGGGGCAACCAGCGCATCACGTCCGACACAAAGTTCGAGTACGTCTTGGACCACAAGGAGGCCATCGCCTGGGTCTCGATGCATGACGAGGTCGACATACTGAGAAACTTGGTGCTGTGCATGCGTTTCAAGAAGGCAGATAAATGTGAGGAATTTCTTAAAACGATCAAGATGGCTCAGAAAGGCATGAAAGAGGACACCAAGGAGGAGCCAGAGAAGCAGCAGGAGAAGCCCACCAAGCAAGCCATCCTGGATGCAGAGTATGGCTTGGATCTATCCCCCAGCTGCTCCTCCAAAATAAAGCCCAAGCAGCAGTCTGAAGGCGATGACAATAAGGAGCAGGAGCAGGAGCAGAAGCAGAAGCAGAAGCAGGAGGAGGAGCTGGTAAGATCTAGTGCTGGCAAAACATCGGGGCACTATCAATACTATCGATTTTTTTTAACTTTTTTGAAAAGCATCGATTGTTTTTCGCACTATCGATGTTTTGATTAGACCCATTAGACTCCATTTTAAGCCTTTGAAATTATCATGACGATACTCTCGAATATTGGAAGGGAAATATTTGGTTAGATCATGAATAGAAATTAATCCCTTAAAGCCGGAATCGTTTGAGGTGAGAAAATGGCATCTGTAGATAATATAATTTTAATAAGCAGAAATTGTATGTCTTTGGAAACATCGATAGTGTCGATTTTTCACTAGTAAAACATCGAAAAAATCGATAGTGCAAAGCGTAGATTTTTTGCCAGCTCTAGTAAGATCAATATATTAAGAAGCTAAAGCTATTAAACGCATTGTCCTTTTCGACCAAAAAGGTCTTAGAGGATTTATTTAAAGGCCTGAGGACTGTTGGTCAAGAGATGGCACGTGAGAAGGAAGAGAAGGCCCAGAAGGAGAAGGCTTCAAAGGACGAGGCCAAGAAGGAGGAAAGCAAGGCATCTGCGAACTTGACCTGGGCAGAAGCCTTAAAATTACCCAAACCCACCTTTAAGGTCACTGCAAAACCTGTTAAGGAAAAGGAGACCGAAACCGTGGAGCTCCTGTTTGAGATCCCTGCAACGCTATTTCGTCATCACTATGGCGAATGGCAGGAGCGTGCCCGGGTCCAGGTGCAGATAAAGCGATTCGTTGAGCGGAAGGAGGTGCGTTTCGTAGTGCACCAAAAGGAGCCAACCTTCGAGGTCTGTCTCGATCATGTGTTGACCCCCAAGGTGTCGTACAACCAGGTGGGCGAACACATCTGGATGTTTGATGTTCGCGATTCAAGCAAAACATTCCTGGAGCTGCTCAAACTTCGGTTTGACCACAAAGATGGCTCCAAGAATTTTCTGGCTGCCATGACAGCTGCCATAGAAGGCACTGCCGCCGAGCCAATTCAAGGAGAGGCCGCAGCTGTGATTGAACCAATTGAACCAAATGTGGTGGTGACTGGCGACGGAGTAAAGACAACCCAGCTCTTTGGCTGCTATGCCACGTACTATGACTTTGTAAAGAATACACTTACTTGGATCGAGCCAGGTGAGTGATACAAAAGTGCATCCAAACTTTACTCCTTTTTCACCCCCCCGTTTCCTCCACAGGCTGCGGCGGCAACCTGATAGTGATCCAACGTGAGCGTCCAGGAATGCCTGTGACCTATCATGTCATTATGCACCACAAGCAGAGCGACAAGCTGCTGGTAAACACGAAAATAACATCAGACACCCTGGTGGTCCATGAGGTGGACACCTTGGTTTTGGTTGGCATCAACCTTGTGGACGCCGAGGGCAACGCGTCCACCACCGGGACCGAAAAGAATCTATGTTTTATCTTTGATAATTTGGAGATGGTTCCGGAATTCATTTCCACAGTTAACGGATGCATCAAGCGCGCGATTGATGAATAAAAATTTAAATAATAATATTGAAGGTTTTATTATAATATTAAATATATATATAATATAGGTATAATGAAACCTACAATATTATTATTTAAATCTTTATTAATATATAATGAATAATATTTTTCATTGCTTTTTGTTTGGAATTACATTTTGAGTTGTATTTACTTTTAAATTTAAAAAATAAATATTTCCTATTAAAATGGTATTTTCCCTAACTGAAATGGTATATTTTAGTATTTACTTCCAGGCCCGCTGGTATTTTGTATCGTTATCGGCGCTTTGGCGGTTTTTAAGTGTATTTTCCCGACCCGAACACGGTCACACTGACCTAGAGCAGGGCTAATTTTAATTTCTTATCCAACCGATAGCTTCTGGTACATTTTTCACATCCCTACATAGAACGAAGACCCTAGATTTAGGGGTTTCTTGATGTCCTAGGGGGAAAGTTTAGGGTTTTTTTCGGAACGAAAATCTCTATAAAATTGCATTTTTTTTATTATAAATCCCCTAAAGTGGCGAAAATATCAAACTAAATACGAGTTTCATCGAAACCATCGATAAATTCAATTGTAATCCAATTGTAATCCAATTAATAATTGAATACATAATTCAAAGTCCTATTTCAGTTTAGCATAAATATATTTGTAAATAGCAATTAATACAAAATAAATAAATTAAATAAATCGAATTTATTGAGTTTTGATTTAATTAACAGATTTTTTAAATTTAGGGGGAAGACTGGATTTTTTAGGGGGAAAACATGGTTATTTGAGATTTTTTAGGGGGAAAGCAAAATTTTCATCTGGCAACACTGAACGAAGAACAACAAACGCTGCGATAAAGGGGCGCTATAATTAGCCGGCATTACTCACTAGCTAATACGTTAACCGTTCAGCCTGAGGTGTGTGTGTGTGCGTGCGTCATGCGGCAGCAGGTCCTTTTACTGCTGGTTGTGGGCGCCTTGATGGTGGCCCAGGCCTACGACAAGGAGATGACCGTCTATGTGGACGCCGGTCGTGAGGAGTGCCTGTACCACAAGGTTCACGAAGGCGAAACGATTGATTTCGAGTACCAGGTGATCGATGGCGGGCATGGTGACCTGGACATCAGCTTCACGCTCCTGGATCCCATCGGTCTGGTGGTGGTGAAGGACTTCAAGAAGCCGGAGAACATCCATCGGCACGAGGTGACCAAGGAGGGCGACTACCGCTTCTGTTTCGACAATAGCTTCAGCATGTTCAATCGGAAGACCGTCTTCTTCGAGTTGATCGTGGAGCGCGAGGGCGAGGAGCTGCAGGGGGACACGCAGTGGCACGAGGTGGACGATCTGACGGGGCTGTCGCGGGACGAGTACTACGACATGAAGGTGCAGGACATCATGGACTTTATCGGCCGCATTCGCTTGCAGCTGAACAAGGCGCGCCAACTGCAGGATGTCCTGCGGTCGCACGAGGCCCGCGATCGCAATCTGGCGGAGTCGAACTTCCAGAAGGTCAATCAATGGTCCATGCTGCAAATCAGCGCCATGATCGGCGTCGGCCTCATCCAGGTCCTGATGCTGCGCAGCATCTTTGCCACCACCGGGAGGATGCATCATCTCTGGCGCAAGCTGGGCATTTGATGTAGGAAGTAGCAGGAGCCTCTACCAAAGAAGTGCATTTATGTTACCAGGAAGCCAGCTAGTTAGACTGTAATCTTGCATCCAGCTTGCCATCATCATTAGTTTCTATACCTGAAGTATATCTATTTACATATTTACATATGCGGGTGTGTGCCTGAGTGTGTGCGGGTGTGCCTGAGTGTGTGTGTGTGTGTGTACGAGTGTGCGGCGTGTGTGCAGGCATTGTTAAACGAAAGCAATTGTATTATTAAGCCGAAAGTTGAGTTTGATATTAAATTTAACGTTGAGGATTCACTGAAATAATTGTGTTTGATCTATTTTCGGATTTTAAGGGTTTGCAGCTCTTTTGAATGCCCAAAAAATGCATATTCCAGACCTATTGCCTTTGGAAATTACCCCCTTTATAGCTTCATTAGTTTAATTTCATCCTTGTTCTTTTTCTTAACCAATTTCCTACTTGTTCACCTTTATCTCTAGGTAAATAAGCTACTTGAGACTGCATTTGTTTTATTTTCAAGATAAAAAACACCAGCTTTAAGTAATTATTTATGTTGGCTGCAGTTGAACACGGAAAATGCATACAAAAAGAGGTTTCTCAAGTGATTTTCGATAATATCTACGTACGTTTCTCTGGCAGTTAATTGAATCAAGCTAAACATATTAATTTTAAAGGTACCAATGGGTTAATTTATTTATTTACTGATTGCTCCTTCTTTGACATGAAGTCCTTGGCATCTTCCTGTAATAAATACAGGTTCCTCCACCTAATTTCTAGTTTATATAGATTTCCTGCAATAAATACAGGCTCCTCCACCTAATTTCTAGTTTATATATTGATTTTTGTCAAGGTTTCCTCCGTTTAATGCACTTAATTCCTTAAACCAAACCTCCTTTGCTTGGACTCTTGGGTTTCCTCAAACAATTCAGACAGTTTACGAACAGTTTCAATAGTTTAATTTGTATGTTTCCATTGGAAACATGGCTGGCAGAGGTTGTCCATTGTTGAGTGACTAAAAACTAATATAAACGTCTCCAAATTCCACTGTTACCGCTCTCCTCGAGGACTCTTCGCCAAGATTCACTTCTCTGCTTTGTTTCAAACATTTTCGATCGTTTAATTTGCACTAATCATTAGACAAAAAAAAAAAGGGGTAAGCAGTTCCGCATTATTACTAGCTTGGTGTTTATTTCCATTGGAAAATGGCTTGCAACAGGCGGCGGCAGCAGGGGCAGTGCCAGATGGTGTGTCAGTGTCCGGGGGCGAGGAAGAGGAGCAACAGCAGCATCAGCAGGCGGCGGCGGCGGCGGACCAGCCTAGGCAGCCTTCTCCAGGCGCTTCTGACGCTCCAGCAGACGGCGCTCCCGCTCGAACTCCTTCATGCGCAGCACATAGTCCTCGTACTCGCAGGTGAGATACTCGTGCTTCTGGTGGGCGCACTGGTACACGAAGGGGAACTTGTCGGTGCGGCACGCCTGGTAGGCGATGGCCAGATGCGCACAGTAGTCGCGCGCATCCAGCGGCAGCTTGGCGGATTCCATCTCCTCCTTGGTGGCGATCATCACACGCTCCTTGCGATTCTCGAAGCCGAGCATTGGATCGAAGGTGGTGACCACATCGGGGCCGGGTACCACGTCCGGCTTCATGTAGTGGTTCAGAGCGTTGCCCATCCTGCGGCAGGGCGGAACAAAACGGTTAGTGGGCCAACGAGAGCCAGGCAAATCGCACAGTTAAATTACGTAAAATGTTTCTCTTCGATTTCTGCTGTTGCGGCGCAGCTGTCAGAGCTCTTCCTCTTCTCTTTGTTTTTTTTTTCTCCTGCTCTTGACAGCTGCTGCTCGGGGCTGCCAACTGGGGCGGACTTTGGGTGTTGTCCAGCACTGGGCGAGTCAGCTGGTTGGCGCGAAAACTATCGTTTGAGTTATATTTCTGTTTTAACGGTTTCTCAATATTAATATATTTATTAAAAATGGTTCCTTCATTTTTAGACTTGCATGCAAATATTGCTTTTCAAATTTCTGTTTTTATTTAGCGCTTCAACTGAATTATTTTCCTTAAATATTGTTTAGCTGTCATTATTTTCAATAATTTAATTTAATTTATGTACTTGTACGAATATTGTTGGAACTTTATTATATTGTGGAATATATTTGCCCCTTCGAAGTATAAAATATGAGCTCACATAGAGGAAAAACATTTTTCAAAGATTTAATGTCTTAAAATTATCTGTATATATACTTATATACCTAATTAAATAAAACAAAAATGGATGAAATAATTAATCTTCCGTTTCCCTTTTTATTTAGATTAAAATACATTCCAATTGTAAAAAACTGGCAGCTTCCCGCAACAAAGGACCTTTGCTTCGTTTATCAACACTGGCACCGATGACAGCAGACAGCTGAGCCGTTCGCAGGAAGCGGCAAGAAGCAGAGCCTCTCGCTCTCTCATTGTACCGTTGCGTTGCCGTTCCGTTTTCGTTTTCGTTCGTTCGGTACGTTTTTTTTTTTGTGTCGCGAAGTGTGGAGACAAGACAAAACGGCAAATGGCGCTGCAAATTGGCAAAAAACCAAAGACGAAGACAGCAAAAACATGTGAAGTGCAATGCAGCCAATGCAAATAGTTAATTTCTAGTTAGTAATTCAGTTTCGCAACTGCTGTGCAATAAATCTAGCCAAAGCAAACGTTCTAACGGTATAAAGGTAGCAGCGAGTATAGGAGCGTAGAGAGTAGAGAGAGTGTGTGTGTGAGAGAGAGAGTGGTGTAGAAATATATAGAAAATATCGATTGGAGCGCTGGATTCGCGAGGAGATCGGCCCAAAATGGTGGGCCTGCTAAATCCGCTAAAGTATGGCGACCACTTCTACGAGCTGTACACGAACAACACGCGCAGGTAAGCCCCGCCGCCGCCGCCGCCAGCGGAGCATCCCGCTCACTGCTGCACATCCCACATCCTCCACCCCTTCACCCTTCACCCTCCTCCCATATTCAACATCCCCGCCGCCGCAGCCGGAGTCGCAGCCGCTGCGCAGTCGACACGGGGTGGAAAAATCGATCGCTGCACTCGGCTTCCAATCTGGGTCTTCAACCCCCAAGCCTCGCAGACACACACACACACATACATCTGCACACTCGCTGTTCGAATTGGGGGTTGCAACGGGCGGAAGTGGACAGTCCTTAGCGGGACGAACAGCTGAGCGCTGATCAGCTGATTGGACTGGCGACTGCCGATTGCCGACTGCCGCGACCTGCATTAACCCACTAACGACCAGTGGGGGTGGGGGCGTCACATCGCAGCACAGCACATTTTTCGGAAGGCTTCAGCATTCCGCATTTCTGCATTTAAGCTCTGAAAAGACGTCAGATATTTTTTAAAGAAACTTGAAACACACGGCCACACTTCACTGAGTAACTGAAATTCCTTAAACGAAAATTACTGCAGAATCAGCACATCGATGGGTTCTCTGTGACAGCAAATGTGACAGCAATTTCATATTTAAATTAATTTCTTCCGTTAAGTTCCGATTCTGCTGCAGCCCTGAACAGTTCATCGACCCTGGCAAATGCCGTTATCGATATAGAAATCGAAATGGAATATATGTCAAGTACCGATATACATAATCGGCTATGCTCTGGAAATTTTGACATCGATTTCCTGGCTCCTTTCAATCGCTCAGAGCTTCAGATCTTCTTCAATACTACTTTTATTTATTTTAAATATTTCTTTTTGGTGCTCCTTCAGTAGCTCCTGGTCTTCATCTTGCCCAGTGAAGCATTCGCGGGCCACGCGTAGAATGTCCTTCATGAAGCGCTCAAAATGAGCCAAGGCTTCCTCCTGTCCAGACGGGCGACTTTGCTATTTTATTTTTTATTTTATTTTATTCAATACTACTTTTATTTATTTTAAATATTTCTTTTTGGTGCTCCTTCAGTAGCTCCTGGTCTTCATCTTGCCCAGTGAAGCATTCGCGGGCCACGCGTAGAATGTCCTTCATGAAGCGCTCAAAATGAGCCAAGGCTTCCTCCTGTCCAGACGGGCGACTTTGCTATTTTATTTTTTATTTTATTTTATTCAATACTACTTTTATTTATTTTAAATATTTCTTTTTGGTGCTCCTTCAGTAGCTCCTGGTCTTCATCTTGCCCAGTGAAGCATTCGCGGGCCACGCGTAGAATGTCCACCATGAAACGCTCAAAATGGGTCAAGGCTTCAAGGCCTTCTGTCCAGACGGGCGATTAAGCCATTTTATTTTTTATTTTATTTTATTTACTTACTATTTACTTGAAATATTTCTTTTTGGTGCTCCTCCAGAGGAGTAAACAAATTATTTTCAAGTTAATTTCAGTAACAAATATATAAGATTGCCAGGATCACATCTCATCTTCGCTGCTGGATTACACTGTTACGAGTATGTCTAGTTCTTCAGTGTTTTCGTGCACCAGTAGCTCCTGGTCCTCCTCCAGAGGGTTAATTTATCGAATCGAAAAATTAAAGTTTTCGTTAATTTTTTTTGTGTCAATTAAGTCAAAACTTATTTGCTTTTATGTTTTATTATATGTATGTATGTAAAGTAAATTTCGAGAAAAGTTAAAATCTTAAAGGTTTAGAAATGTTGTTATAATTTGTTAAAATTCTTCTACATGTCGCGAAAGTGTTAAGGCATAAAATTCCGATTAAATTGTTTTTTTTTTATTATAATTAATTCTTTATCTTTATATTTCCTTATATCTTCCTAAACAACGTCGTCACAATATTCCCAAAAAGTCAATGAATAAATTGAGTGAAAAATATAATCGATTTCCTTGACCTCCCAAAAAAGGGGGGGCTTACCCTTAACGAACTTGCAAAATAGTTTCACAATAGTTTTTTAGGCCACGTCAAATGAAGAAATCCATGGAAATGGCCTGACCTCCATTTGTAATTCATTGTCTGGTTAAAGTTGAAACCTGTAATTACTGGAAAAATTGCGAACCGGCAAATAGTTTCACAGGAATCGGAAAAACAGTTGAAAGTATTTATCGTGCCAATCGGAAGGTTCCCAAGAGGTCTAACAATTGCACAACAAAAATCAATCGGTTATATTTATACTATATATTCCAAGCTATACATATTTATAGTTTCAAATACTTATATTTCTCTAAATGTGGAATAATAATATTGTGTTTTAGTATTAATTAGCTTTACTTGAGGTCCATAGTAGGCCTTATTTAAATCCACAGAAATTGGGGACTTGGATTATATTAATAATTATATTAATATTAATTAATCATGCAATAAGATTATTTCAGCAGATTTCCTAGTTTTCAAACTTAAAATTAAGCTTTGATTCCCACAAATATTAATTGAATATATCAAGTCAATAGCTCTAGAGTTATATTTAGATATAGAGAAAATTCAGCTTAGAATCCTGGAGTTATGGTAAAAGTATATAATTAAAGATCTCCTTATTCGGTACTGAGAACACTTACATACTTTTGTACGCAACACTTGCTATTTATACTTTGGTAATTAAACTTTAGCTGATTTCTTGTTTTAAAATATATAAGCTTAATTTGTGCTTAATTGGTATAACTAAAACGAATTAAAAGAAAATATTTGTAATTAAAGATATATATTTTGGCCAATAGTTTAATAAAATAAAAGAAATAAAATAAAAGAAAATATTTGTTCAATAATTATTTGAATTTTAAATGTATTTGATTTTTGCGGCCTATATTTGCTTTATATAAGTATTTATTAGCTTTACTTGAGGTCTATAGTCTGTGTATTTTATTTTTAAAATAATATTCTTTCAAAGATATTTCACTTTATGTTTTTTTTTTCAAGTGCATTGACGCAGGATATTTATAAATTTAGGCAATGGTCTCCATCATAAATCAAGGTTCAATAACTGATACACAAATACACATGTATTTTTACTTGTTTTGTTTTCTATTACTTTTTATAAAGTTTATTGTAAAACACAAATACTTACCTATAAAGCTGCATTGATTCCTTTTCTATTAACTATTTCAGGGTATCAATGAAAAGGTATTTAATTTATGCATAAATATTTAAAGAAATAGCGGAATATCCTTCTTAATTAATAAATAATAACACACACTTTGGGAAACCACCTGTCAGCTAGCTGCACGAGTCGAAGTTTGAGTTATTGACGGGCCTGAGAGGTATACACACACACCTCAAAGCTCATTGCAGCTCATTGGCCAATATGTGCAACTCTGTGGTCAAAAACGCTGCAGCATCTGCCTAAAGCTTCGCGCTGATAACAGCCACTAAAAAGCAAAAAGCTTTGCATATGCAAAAAGAAAAAAAACAAAAGAAAAAACAAAATTCGACAATATTTGGCCAGGTCCTCGACACATTAAGCTTGTTTGCTTGTTCAGTAAGCTGATATGTGTTTTTGATTTGTGACCTATAGTTCAAGTAGTGTCTTTCTTTGATTAGTTACCAGTTTAAAGTTGAAAGTTTAAGGTCTTTACATGTAAACTGGACTCAAACAACCTGTTTTATTGTTTTTGATTGTTTATTTATTAGGTTTACATATACTGAAGAGTTTTAGTGATTTATTTGGTCCTGTTTTAGTTACTTGTAGGTATAAAATTAACCTGTTAAAGGGACAACTTACTGTTTTCTCGAGTTATAGCCATAATATTTGAGTAAACTAGTAAACCCAAAGGTCAACAAGTTGTAGACCTTTTTTCAAGTGTTGCTAAAAGCTAAAAGGTACACATTTTTCTTCGTTGTTGTCTTTACAATTTGTTAAACTAGAAAATTAAATAAAATATTGTCCTTACTTGGCTTTTGCTTAAAACAGGGTCTGCATAAAATAATTATTTTGTTTTTTTTTTTATTGAAAAAATCAAACACTTTATAGTACTTATACAAGACCAAGAAATATACCATTCTTCTTCTCTAAGTGCAATTTATGCATTGGTACCATGATCTTCGAATCTGTAATTTTTATTTTTTGATCAAAAAATAGTCTTAATTCTATGAGCACTAAAATAAACTTTAAAAATATTAATTATGTTGGGAAAAATTCGAAAACAAACTTCAAAATAGTCCCACGTTGGGCGCCAAATAAAGTTTGAAAATGTTTCAATTTTTATTGGAAATTTTCCCAACTTTAAGCGTTATAAGAAACAGTTTTAGGTTTGAAATATTAGAAATTAAAGAAGGATTCTTGTTGTTATAAGTTTATTGATGTTTAGTTACAATTTATTAATGTTAAATCACACAAATTCAAAGAAGCTACGATGCATTAATCAATATTTTGGCTCTTCAAATATACCAATTTTATATCAAACTTTGAAACCATTAATTTTCCCAATAATTTGTCCACAATTTTCACCTTGAGCCCTTCTTTTTTTTTCTTTCTTATAATATTTGTTTATTAATGTTTAATTATTTTTTGGGGCCTGGCTAGGAAGGTCCCACAAATTTGAGGAAGATACAACGCATTTGTAATTATTTTGGCACCTCAAATATATTAATTTTATATCAGACTTTAAAACCATTAATTTTTCCAATAATTTTTCCATTAATTTCCCCACAATTTTCACGTTTTTCCCTTCTTTATTTTTCTCCAGAAAAATGCAACACGAGCGCAAGGTTCTCACGAAGCGTAAGAGTCGAAAGGACAAGTCAGCGGCTGCCATGGCCGCCGCCGCTGCCGCTGCCGTACTCGAGGGGAATGTGGGGGCAGGGGGACTGGTGAATCCCCTGGATCCACCTCTAGTCAAGGAGCAGCTACTCATCCTGCCCTCCTTTCCCGTGGCCCACATCGAACTCGATCCGAATGCGTCCAAGTTCGCCGTCTTCTCGGCCATCCGTTCGACGGTCCTCGAGGCGGAGACCCGCTATGCTCTGTTCCAGGAGGGAGGACCTTCGTCGGGGGGAGGACATTCCGGCTCGAAGAAGTGGAACACGCCGCTGAGTACGTCCTGCTGCATGATGTGTGCCCACAGCTGCATGATTAGCAACATCCTGGACTGCTCCTGTCACGCCCAGCTGGCCATGGCCGGTGCAGCGGGTCAGGTAGCTGGAGGAGGTGGAGCAGGTGGCGGTGGAGGAGGTGGTGCAGGTGAGAGAGTAATGATAGGCGGTGGTGGAGGACCCGCTCCCGTGCCCGTGGTGGTCGGGGGACCCGGTTTGCCCGCAGAGAAGCGCCCGCGGCGGGATAGCGCCAACAGCGATGCGGATTCGGACACCGAGGAGCCCACCGAACGGGAACCAGTGTACGCAACCGTGCCCCTCATCGTGGGCGCTGGTTTGAGGAGTCTCTTCGAGCTCATAGCCGATGCCCGGCATGTGCATCCGCTGCTGTGCACCAAGGCGCTGAAGGCCCTGCTCGATGTCATCCAGGGCCAGCAGCCGGAGAGCTTCAAGTTTGAGCCCGAGGAGCTAATCAATCCGTTGTACGATCTGCTCCTGGACCTGGCCACCATGCCGGCGGCGCTCAACTCGGCCACCGGAGCCGAGGCCAATTGGTCGGCCATGGCCTGTGCCGCTCTTTTGGGGCTCTGCATTGCCCGCGGGGATACTGGGAAAATGCTAAAGGCCATTGCCGCCATGCTGATGACCCCAAGGCAGCTCTCGGCGCAGATTGTCCAGCTGCCGGTTGTGCTGGCCACGCTGCAGCACACGGTGGTGAGTGCGGCCCTGAATAAGCCAACCAGGCCGGACTTTCATAGCCACGGGGTGCCGCATAACTCCTTGATTGATGAGGTGAGTCTCTATTTCCTGAGAGCTTTCCAAGGTTTAATTTTGCTTCCTTTTAGTTCCCCCTGAAGCTGCCGCCTTTGGGTACACCCGTCTCCTCCCCTGCCATGGCCTGCGACGGGGTCTTTGTTTACCTCCTGTATGGAGGAACCCTGCTGAAGATCGGCACTGGCTTTGGTGGCTCCTACAAGGGTCACATCTACGCCCAAAACGAGGACTTTAGCCACGAGAGGAGCGCCTGGCTGGGCTATAGCGCCGGGCAGCTGTACTTTCGGCGGACTTGCAGAAGGAGTGCTGGGGATCAGCTGCAAATGGTGGGCCTGGACACGCTGGCCATCAAGGCGATGAGTCCGCTGAGCATGCTCCACATAAGGGAAGGACTCAATTATGTTTTATTTACGGACGATGACTCGCTGCATGCCATCTGCAGCAATCGGGATGTGAGTTTATATTTAATATTAATATTTTCTATATTTAAGAAAAATTGCCTTTATTTCCAAGGAGCCTTATTTTGAAGGAAAATATTTCTTATAATAAGAAAAAGTATTCCTTGGATTTAGAAAGGCCTATTTTTCAAGGAAAATATTTCTTATAATAAGAAAAAGTATCGCTTGGATTTGGAAATGCCTTATTTTAAAGAAAAATATTTCTTATAATAAGAAAAAGTATCCCCTTGGATTTAGAAAGGCTTTATTTTGAAGACAAATATTTCTTATAATAAGAAAAAGTATCCCTTGGATTTAGAAAGATCTTATTTTGAAGAAAAATCTTTCTTAAAAATAGAAATAGAAAAATTCTTCTTATTCTTATTCTTATTTTTAAGGCGCTTACAAAAACAAAACTTTATAATTTTAAAGGCGAATAACCTTTCAATTTAGAAAAATTGCTTTAATAAATAAGATCAAAACCCTTTAAAATTAGAAAGAATTATAAATTAGAAGAGCACGAAGCGTCGTTCGGTAGGGCGAATTATTATTGTGTATTGTGTACAAGTTTTTCTAACTCACTTCCTTTGACCCCCCGAAAACAGGACACTCTGGTGGTGAAGAAGCTGAACCTGTACCACAACAGCTACAACATAGACCCACCGCCCTTCGAGCTGCCTCTCCAGCTGGCCAGGAAGAAGTTCAGAACCCTAGGCTATGCTGCCTTCGAGGATGAGCTGCTCAATCAGTACCAGATCCAGCGCATCCAGTCCGCGCACAACAGCTTCGAGCCCAAGCTGCCGGCTCCTTGCCGTGATGCCGACGTGGATGTGCTGGGCATGGCCTGTGGCAAGGAGTTCGGGCTGGTGCGGGCCAGCAATGGAAGGGTCTACTACTACGGGAAGTCGGTGGCCCTGGGGCTCAAGTGCGTGGGGCGAACGCCCACGCTGAAGCTCACCGAACTGATCATCTCCAAGGCGGCGAATATAGTCCATGTGGCGGTGGGCCACGATGGCATCCATGCCCTGCTCGTGAACGACGACGGAACCGTGTACTTTGCGGGCACAGCCCGGCGGGGAGAGGATGGTGACAGCAGCAAGAACCGGCGCCAGCCGAAAGCCGTGAAGCCCAAGAAGATGACCAAGATCGACGGGCATGTGGTGGTGCATGCCGCCTGCAACAATGGCACCTCCGCCTTTGTCACCAAGACTGGGAAGTTGATTATGTACGGCAAGGATACGGCCCACTGCGATGCCATGGGGTTTGTGAGCGAGCTCCTCGATCAGCATGTGACCAAGGTGGCTTTGGGCAAGGCCCACTGTGTGGCCCTCAATGCCAAGGGGCAGCTGTTCTCCTTCGGGCTGAATAATAAGGGACAGTGCGGAAGGATATTCAACAAGTTGCAGCCCGTGAAGGATGTGGCACCCTTTGCCTCATCCTCCACGGCCGCCGCCTGTTTTGCATCCCTTCTGCCGCTGGACAAGCGCCTCAAGCTGGACTTCTCCACGCTCTGCGACTACGACGACCACAATCTGGTGCAGGGTCAGTGCCGGGTTTGTGTCATCTGCCGCGAGTGCACCGGCTACAATGTGAGCTGTGTGTCTGCCCTGAATGTGCCGTTGGAGCAGCGTCTGGCGGGGAGTGTGTGTCCCTGTGGGCACGGGGATGCTGGCTGCGCCAAGTGTGGACTCTGCGCCGCCTGCATTGCTTTGCAGGACAGTGATGGTAAGTCGGGGAGCTTCCTTTCCTCACAAATAAAATCTCAAGAGCTCCCTTTCCCCTTTCAGAAGCCAAAACCGAACTCAAACCCCCCCCGAGCGACGTCCAACAGCGCCAGCAGCGCTCCAAGACCCTCATCATGCGCCGCAAGGAGCGCAAAGGGGAGCTGGAGACTGGAGCCGCTGGCGGTGGTGCCGCCACGCCCACGGACCTCGACAAGGATCCACCGAGAGTGGCCCCTTTGGCCCCGCAGCTCCTACAACTCACCAGCTCATCGCCCGTGGTCCAGGTGGCCTGTGGCCTCCACCACACGGTGGTCCTCACCCTCGCCGGCGAGGTCTACACCTTCGGGAGCAACCAGTACGGACAGCTGGGCAGTGGGGATCTTCAGCCCGTCAGCGGCCCGGTTCGCGTCCAGGTCTCCGGGGCCATCAGCCAAGTGGCGGCTGGGAGCAATCACACCGTCCTGCTGACGTCCAAGGGCATGGTCTACACCTTTGGCAACTATCAGAAGGGACAGCTGGGACGCTTGCCGAGCGATTTCATTCAGAAGCAGGCCCCGCAGGACGATGAGTCGCCGGTGGGCTTGGGCTCCGATGGAGGGACAGTGGGATCACCAGCAGCAGGCGTGGCCCCGGTGGGCATGCCTGGACCGGAGCGCTGTCAATCGCCGGCCAACGTTCAGCCGAGTGGATCCAAGGAGGCGCCGCCGTTGATACCGAACTTCAATGCTCCGATTTTGACGCAGCGACAGAAGTTTCTGTGGAACTGCTCGCCGGGAGCTGTCTTGTAATTTGGAAACACTTTTTAAATATAAAGGGAATTGTAGTAAATGGTTTTACCTATATCTTAGTGGTTTATAAAGCTTAAATTAGGGTTTCTAAGTATGTTTTGTTCATGCTGAATGATACGTTTTCAGCCACATATCCGACTCGAAGGACCAAAAGGTGTTTTTCGTATGTGTTCTCTCTTATTTTAAAAGCGTTCTTTACTTTTTTTATTGTTTCTTCATTAATTAGGGGCTCCCAGTATATTTTATAATTAATTTGTAAACTTATTAATGCTAACTTCTTATCCATTCGGTATTATAATTTGAGAAATTCTTTAAAACAGAAGGTAGAAGGGGTTTTACCCAATTTTTTGTGATTTTTTGAGTTCAAAATAATGTTTTCCATAGGTCCATAGGTCACTGGTTTTTATCCGGCTCGAAGGACTAAAATGCCCTTGTATATGTTCTCTCATATTTTAAATGAGTTATTCACTTTTTTTTTTTTTGTTTTTTCTTAATTTTTCTTTTCAATCATGCTGAACAAATAGTTTTCAGCAATCTTAACAAGTCATGTCCGACTTAAATGACCAAAATGTTCCTTTTTTATACTAATTACTACTTATTTTCTATCCCTTTCAGTGGCCTGGGTCCCAGCTATGGCAAGAAGGTGACCTGGATCGGTGCCAATGGCGATCAGACCTTCATTAAGATCGACGAATCCCTGATCACAGCGCAGATGCTGCCCAAAATGCATGTGGTGGCCAACAAGAAGACGATATGTAAGTTACTTAATCCGGCTTAAAACCTAAAAACTCCCTGCTAATCCCCGAATCTTAACAGTGCTCATTCCCAGCATTCCGCTGTCCTTCCACACGCTCTCCATCAATCGGCGTGATGGCAGCTGCACGGCTCACTATCGCGGCCAGACCAACTTTGTGCAGCTAATGATGCAGCAGCAGCAGGCCCAGCAGCAGCAGGCTCAAAAGCAGCAGCAGTCGGAGCATTCTCAGCCGGAGATCAATCGGAATGTGGATGTCCTTGGGACACCGGTGGCCGTTGAATCCCCTGCCCACGCCTCCTCCTCGAGCTCATCGCTACTCACAGCTCTTACGGGCACGGTGGCCACCGCTGGAGTGCCCATCAATGAGCAGATGTCGCGGAGCATGCACGAGGCCAGGAATCAGATATTCGAGGAGCAGCCCCCGGAAGTGGGTTCCCCAGCAGCAGCGGTTGTCCTGGGAGCAGGAGGTGGAACTTTAGCGGGGACACCTAGCGGAGCATCGGGCTCTGGACCGCGCCAGCGTCGTGGTGTTAGACAGGGAGCTGGAGCCGGAGCGAGCTCCCCGGAATCAGTGCCCACGCCTCCCCAACTGGCCTTTGCCATGGATCCCACCTACAATGTGCTGTGGGTCTTCGATGGGGCAGCGAGGAAGCTGCGCTGCCACAATGTGGTGGCCAGTGACATCAACGAGAGCGAAGCGGTGAGTTTTTATCAAGCTTTTCTAGGGGTTAATGGGTTCCTTTTAATTATCTTTATCTTTAAAAAAAATTCCCCTCCAATAAATAAGGGTGTAAGATAAAGGTGGAGAAGCATCAATGTTCGCAGACATCGATGTTTTTCGATGTTTAAAAAAAATATATACATTAACGTTTTTGAGGTTTTTATAAAAACATCGATTAATATCGATGAAACATCGATAAAACATTGATAAAACATCGATGTTTTGGAGGAAAAAAATTGGCTCTAAAATAAATAAAAAAATTATAGTTTTTCGATGTTATCATAAAAACTTCCATAAAATATCGATATTTTATCGCAAACATAATAAAGTTTTTCGATGTTTTTATAAAAACATCTATAAAACATCGATTAAATAAAAAATACAGATTTCTTCCTTTACTTTAGTGATGTGACAAAAACATCGATGTTTCCCCACAAACTATCGATGTTCCAAAACATTTTAAAAACATCGATGCATAGATATTTTCATCGATGTTTTTATGAAAACCTCAAAAAACTTAAATATATTTTTTTGTATCGATAAAAACATCGATTTCCTCTCTTTATCCTCTCGTTATCCTCTCTTTAACCTCTCATTATCATCTCTTTAACGTCTCTTTATCCTCTCTTTAACGTGTCTTTATCCTCTCTTTATCCCCTTTAGAACTCTGCCAACTATCGCTCCCTGCTCTCCCCGGAACTCTCCCTCCCGGACCGCGTGGACTCGCGGGTGGCCCGGTCGCAGGCCTCCCTAAACCTGCTGGCCTGCCTGGACATCCTCACCTCGGCGCAGGACAACATCCCAGGTTGCTTCGACCAGCCGCTGCTCAAGCAGACCCAACAAACCGCCGAAACCCTGAGCGGCGGCGAGTACCAGGTGGTCAGCCGCTTCGACAACTTTGGCGGCGGCTGGGGCTACTCCGGCCACAGCGTGGAGGCCATACGCTTCTCCTCGGACACGGACATCGTGATCTGCGGCTTCGGGATGTTTGGCGGTCGCGGTGAGTACAGCTGCAAGCTGAAGCTCTTCGATTTGGGTGGCGATGGTGGCGGCTACGAGAAGGAGGGCGTCCTCATCAGCGAGACCAAGGAGGTGCCCTACGAGTGTGGAGCCCGAAGCAAGCATCACATCCTTCTACCCAAACCGGTGAGTGCGGTGGCTGGGAGGTGGTATCTGGTGTGGGCCAGGATAGCAGGACCTTCCTCCGATTGCGGTTCCTGCGGTCAGGTTTCTGTGACCACCGAGGATCAGGTGGTGTTCTCTTTCAAGTCGAGCAAGAAGGCCAACAATGGCACGGATGTGAACTCGGGGCAGATACCCGCCATCCTTTATCGCTTGGTGACTCAGGACTGCAAGCAAACCCCCGCCCAGATGGATGCGGATCCTGTCCAGCGCATATCCCGGGCCTTTGCCAACAGCGTGAGCCGCGAGTGCTTCGAGAGTTTGGTGGTGCTCCTCAGCTGGGCCTGGGACTGCTTCAAGCTGCAGCTGCGCGAGGAAAGGGATCGTTCGAGGCCACTCCAACTCCAGCAGTCCTTGCAGTACCTGGGCTATGTGATCAAGTCCTGCCTGCGTCTGCTAAGGAAGTACACCAATGAGATTTATCCGCAGAAGAGCTCCTCAGGAGGCTCCCAGGGAACGGGAGGTGTGGTGGCCGCCGCCCTGGCCAAGATGCAGGCCAAAACCAGCAAGGAGAAGGGCGCTGTCGCCCCCAGAGCCGTCATGGCCAAGTACTTTGGCGATCCCTCGCCCCCGGCCATGGTAAGCAGCGGGGGCAGTGGCGGAGCACCCTCCACCTCCGCTTCGGCGGCAGCGGCAGCCTCTGCAGGAGCAGCACCTGGTAGTGGCACCCCTCTCACCCGCAAGACCAACATGGAGAACATCCAGCTGGCCGAGTGCATAGGCAATGTCCGAGCCCTGCTCATTGTGATCTTTTGCGATGATATATTCAAAGACATAGCCACGGAGGAGGGCTACGATTTGGTCTTAGAGATCCTGGACGAGTGCCACCTCAGCTTTGTGGCCTGCTTTGATGCCTTCTATCCCACATCCTCGCTCAAGTGGAACTGCCTGTGCGACTTGCTGGGCCAGATGGATCGGGGTGCTCTGCATTCCAGGCTGCTTAGTGCTATACTGGCTGGCCTGTGCTCGCCCAGCGTCAAGCTAAGGGCCACCTTCTCCCTGCTGAGTGCCACGGGGAACGAGCGTCAGTCCATCATCAGTCCCAGCGATAATTCAGGCCTGCCCATGCTCTCCTCCACGGATGCCCATCAGTATCCAATCCTCGTGGAGCAAATGATCTATCGGACGCAGCAGGAGAAGAGCGACTTTCTGAGCAACTCCTGGACGTTTAAGGATGTGCTGGTGCGCCTGCTGGACATCATAGCCACGCCCATACGTTCGAGGATTGAGGCGATATACAGCAGGAGCCTGGGAGGCAGTAGTTCCTACAAGGAGAGCGTCAACCAGGGATTGATTGACAACTGCTGCCACCTGCTGGCCCGCGTCCTGGCGGAGATTGTTTACCAAACAGCCATGGGGGAGTATGATAAGTTGTTCCTGCCTCCCCGAACCCTCCACTCCACGGGCGCCAGGTTCGCCCGCTGCGATGTGAGCAGGACCTGGAATACGGGAAACTTTGGCCCGGATGCCATTGCCTTTGCCGTGGATAGGCCCGGTGTGGCCATAGCCGGGGCCATGGTCTACTCCGGGTCGGGGAGCTATGACTATCAGCTGGAGCTGCTCTACGACAACACGGCGGATCTGCAGCCGCAGCACAAGTGGGAGACACTGGAGTCGGTGTCTGGGACGTACGACCAGGAGGCGGTGCACAATGACCTGGCGGAGATCAAGTTTGATCATCCGGTGCACATCAAGGAGAATGCGAGGTATGCTCTGAGGTTGTGCTCGCAGGGAGCGCGCACCTGCTCGGGGGATGCCGGCATGCCTGTCCTGAGAGGACCCTGTGGCGCCCAGTTTCATTTCTATGCCTGTGATTTGAGTTTTAATGGGACTACCCCAGCCAGAGGGCAGCTGCCCTGCATCCTGTACTATAGTACTCCTATGAAGCAGGAGGGGAGTGGTCAGAATGGACGAAGTGAGGGAAATACAGCCTCTACTACAGGGGTATCCATTCTGGAGGAGAGACCCTTGCTCCTGGGTCCCCATGAGGTCTCCACGAGGGACACCGCTTTGCAGATAGCTGCTGATATAACCAAGAAGTGCACGGAACTCCTGATCCTGGCACGGAATGCCATGGCTGCCTCCTGCTCGCCCTCGGACAATAGCTCCAATCACACGCAGACCATTGACTCGGAGCACAACATCACGCCCATCGAGGAGCATATGGACATTAACTGGGCCAATAACTCCAGGACAGTGGTGGCTCCAGCAGCGGATCCCCAGTTGTCCGCCGCCCGAGACCTGGGCAAACGCATAGAGTCCTTCTCCAAGGGCATTATGGAAACCCTGAAGTTCGACAAGCGTTCCACGAATCCCTTTGAAATGGAGATTGAGATGGGGGCCACCGAGATAGGAGTCGAAGAGACGGCTGCGGATCTAAGGAATGGCCAGAGTCAGAGTCAAAGTCAGAGCCAGCAGAGTGTGCCCATCAATGGGAATGAGAGGAGCACGGACTACGACCTAGCGGAGCAGCCACAGCAGCAGCAGGCGCCGTCAGCCCAACCCCACTCGGATTCGGAGGAGGCCCCCCAGGAGGCGGGAAACCTGGCTGCAGGTGGCGGCCTGAGTGGAGCTGGAGCTGTAACCAGCCACGTGGCCGCCGTCCAGCTGCTGGAGGTCTTCAATCTGGCCGCCTCGAACATGTTCCACACTTTGCTGCCCCTGGTGTATGCCCACATTGCCAACCTGGCCTGCAGCGATCCCAAGAGCTCCGTCCAGATTCTGGGCCTCATCAAGGAGATCCTGCCGCACATTGCTGCTCTCAACCAGCTACATGTGTCCAAGGAGCAGCGTCAGCCGGAGCCAGCTGTCTTTGCACCAGCACCTCCTGCCCAGAGCTCCTCCAGCTCCAACTCCACCACGAGCAACCACTACTGTGTGGTGGAGAGCGAGCATCCGTACAAGAGCGCCAGCATCAGCTGCTACCGGGTGGAGTTCCCGCCCTGCGTCCAGTGGCTGACCATTGAGTTTGATCCGCAGTGCGGCACCGCCCAGCTGGAGGATTACCTGCTCCTGTCCATACCCATGCGGCCCACGGCCCAGCAGGTGATGTCGGTGCCCCATGCGGATGATTACCTGGAGCAGGCGGACAATAATGTCCACAGCAGCGATCGTAGGAGAACCACTGGTGGGGGCATAGCTGGCAGTGGAGCAGCTCCCAGCTCGCATGTTCGTTCTGCCAGTGTCCAGCTCACCATGGCCAGCTGCTGTCGGAGTCCAGGGGCAGGCAGTGCTCCGGGTTCGGCCACAGCGCCCAGTGCCACGCCGCTGCGCATGCAGGATGCCACCGAAAGGGAGTGGATTGTGGTCAAGAAGTTTAACACGTGAGTTTTAACCAGGAAAAGTTCATAGAATAAACCTTAATCTCTCTCTCTCTCTTTTTTAGAGCCTCCACCTGGCTGCAGAATGTCCTCATCCTGCCCGGCAACTGTGTGGAGTTCTCCTTGGAAACCGCTTCCCTTTATGCCCAGGATCCGCACAATAACCGCTATGGCTTCAAGTGCCTGGTGGTGGGCTATGACAATCCCACATCGGTGAGTGGCTTCTCCTCCTCCCTCCTAGTTGCCTCTCTTTCTTATCTGTGTGGGGTGTATCTCTCTGTCTCGCTCAGATCAATGCCAGCAACTCGTGCCTGATACGCTTGGAGCAGGAACTGGCCTACCTGGGCGGCATGTGCAGTGCCAATCTCATGAAGAAGGAGCTCAATCTGCCAGGTGATTATTTTATGGGATATTTTCTGTCCTTTTTTAATGTCCTTAATGCCTTAAACTAGAGGTGGAGAAAGGTAGAAACTTCGATATTCGCGAACATCGATGTTTTTATCGATAGAAAAGAAAATTTACGTTTTTTTAGGTTTTCATAAAAACATCGATGCAAGCATCGATGAAAACATAGATTTATCGATGTTTTTAAAATGTTTGGGAGCACCGATAGTTTTTCCTTAAAACCCTCCGATATTTCATCGAAGTTTTATCGATGTTTCATCGATGTTTTTATGAAAACATCGAAAAACTTCATTTTTTTAAATTTATTTTAGAGCCATTTTTTTTTCTAAAAACATCGATGATTTATCGATGTTTCCTCGATGTTTTTTAAATTTGTAATCGATGTATTTATAAAAGCATCGAAAAACATAATTTTTTTTATTTATTTTAGAGCCAATCGATGAATTATCGATGTTTTATCGAAGTTTCAGCAATGTTTTATCGGTGCTTCAATGATGTTTCATCGATGCTTTTATGAAAACATCGAAAAACTTAAAAACAATTTTTTTTATCGATGTTTTTTTTTGTTTATCGAAAAACATCGATATCCGCAAACATCGCTGCTTCTCCACCTTACCTTAAACCCCATCCTCTTGCAGACGACAAGGACGTGGAGGACACGAGTGGCATTGAGGAGACAATAAGTGCCCATCATGCCCTGCTCTCGAAGGGATTCGCCCTGTCCGAGCCTCAGCTGACAGTGCATCAGGCCCTGGAGTCCTATTTGCCCATCGGGTGAGTGCTACCCTTGATTTCTACGTATCCCTTGGATATTTCTGTATTTACAAGGACATTCTTACATTCTTAAAGCCTTAATTTAGGATAAAATATAACTAAAGACTAACGGCTAGGTAGGCTATGGTTTTGGTGTAGCGAAAGGTCACGCATTGGTGGTTCCAAGGTTAACGAGCTCCTTCTACTCCTCCTGCAGCTCCTCTGTAGCTTCTCTCAGCTTTGTGTGTCGCCTCCTATAAATCAGTCTTGAGCAGGCCCGCATTCTCGATTTGGTATACGATCTGAGTCTCTTTGTATGTCCTCGGCTCCGGCTGCACTACGTCCAGCTTGCGGCGTCGCCTGCGCTGCACCACCCGCCACCACAGCAGCAGGATGAGGAGTAGCAGCAGCAGGCCAAGGAGCACACTGCCCGCCACTATGTAGGCCGTGTAGCTCTGCTCCCGACACTGCTCGGTGATGAGAAGACGCAAAGGCACCACTGGTGGAGCCGGAGCTAGTCGCTCTCCTCCGCTCCCCACTGGCTGGAACCACAGCTGATCGCTGTGAAGGCGAAAGAACTCGGCCCGGGGCTGGGGAGGCTCCATGCTCCTGTCCAGCTGCTCGCAGCTCCAGGGATTGCCATAGCGCAGCTCACGGATGCTCAGGGCAAAGCGCTCATCGAAACGCAGGGGTTGGGGTTGGGTTAACCCCTCGTCCGCCTTGGGATCCGATCCCGGGCGAGAGCTGCGCAGAGTGTTGTTGTGGAAGCGCAGCTCCAGGCGCTCACTCAGCTGATAGGAGCGGTGAACTGTGAGGCTGCGGAAGGCTATCTCGCTGGTGGCTCCAAAATCATTGCCCCTTAGGGTAACAGCATCCCGGATCTGGGCCTCCAGCCACTCGCCGTCCACCGAGAGGAAGTGGTTCTCACTCAGGCTCAGTTTGGAGACCACTTGTGGGGGGAGAAATATTTATTAATTAATTAATTCATACCAGAGGAAGAACTTCACTTACGCTTAAAGGAGAAGGCATGGGAGTGCACCTCCTGGAAGTGATTGCCTCGGAGGCTCAGCTCGTTGAGCACCTCCAGCTCGTAGAAGGCTCGCGTGGGCAAATCCCCCAGAAACTGGCAGTTGGCAATGCTCATCTGCTCCACCGAGAACTTCTTGAAGGCCTAAAGATCCACAAAAGAAATAAAAATAGCTCTAAGTTCTCCTTTTTCCCTACCTTACCTGACTCTCAATATTCTGGATGGTCACCCCGTCCATCTTGAGCAATATGGCACTGTTCTTGGTTGTGGTGAACCCAAAGGGCTTCATCTCATCTATCCTTCCGCCCACGAATGAGATCTCCTCGATGTTCCCCGTAATGGCATGCGACTCAATCAGCTTGAGGTTCGTCTCCTCGAACTCCACGATCAGCGCCTTGTTGCTGGCATAGCGCGGCACACTGAGCGCCGACTGGCGGAGCACCAGCTGGCCCACCTGGGCGAAGCTCACCTTGTGCAGGCCCATGGTGTCGCCCAGGCAGTTGGCCTCCACCACGAGGTCGCGACAGTTGCGAATCTCCACTGTAAAGACATCGCCGTGCAGGAATGGCAGGACCATGGGCTGGATAATAAAGGGAAATAGGGAATAGGGAATTGGTAGAGAATAATTAAATAAATTAGAAAAAAGTAAGAAATGAGGCAGAAATAGTTTATAAAAAATTTAATAAGTAAGAAAAGAGTAAGAAATAATTAAATAGGTAGGAAATTAGTATGAAATGAGTATAAAATAAATCGATAAGTAAAAAATAAGTAAGAAAAGAGTCAGAAATATGCAATTAATAATCAAATAAGTAAGAAATGCGTGAGAAATAATTAAATAAGTAACAAATAAGTTTGAAATGAGTAAGAAATAATTTAATAATTAAAAAAAGAGTCAAAAATAACCAAGAAATATTTAAATATGCAAGAAAAAGGTAAGAAAACGGTGTGAAATAATTAAACAAGCAAGAAATGAGTAAGAAATAACTAAACAATTAAGAAATTAGTACGAAAAAAGTAAAAAAATAATTAAATAAGTAAGTCTTATCAAGAAAATATATAGAAACTCTTCAGAAATATCCCTTTTAATATTGAATATTAAAGAATGCATATTTTTAAATAAATACTCGAGAAATAATTAAATAAGTAATTTACATCAAGAAAATATACACAATCTCTTAGGAGTTTTAATATTAATTTTTAATATTGAATTTCAAACAAATATAGATAATTTAATTTAACACTTAAAACGTATCTCTTCAAGCTTTTTAAATATAAACCAACCTCTGGCAAGGGTTTTCCTAATGAAAATATACTTTTCCACTACATTTTCTACTGTGCACTCATAAAACGTATAAAAGTTCTTTAAAAATAGGCTGAATAGGCCAACTTTTGGCTGAAGGTTGAGTCATTAAATCGTGTTTATACACAGAATTGTTGATAGTTTTTTATGGGCAAAATGGTCACGGCCTTACGTCAACTGTTTATAATTTAATATACATTTCTTTGTGGATTTATTCTGTTTGTTTATCATATAATTTTAATTATTTATTTTTATAATACTAAGATATGATTCACCTGGTCATAGTTGTTGCAATCGCAGGTCATAGTGGTGCCGCCACCGGAGTTGCAGCTGACCTTGGTTAGCTCCGCATTGGCTCCAGCGAGGAGCATGAGGAGCGTCCATATCCACGCCGTGGGATCCTTGAGATTTCTGATATTTCGCATGATTATTTGCTCATATTAACGTTCTATTCTCCGGCTCTATTCACTCTCTGTTCATTTTCCGGAGTCCGCACTCTCCGCCGTGCGTTCCGATGAGCTGTACGATCGGCCCGTAAATGCTGATAAGTCCGCTGCTGATAAGTTCTCTAGCACCTTATCTCTGAAGGTGTTTCTTATCTGAGGAATACACACAGAGTTACAGTCGTGTTGTGTTTGCGTTAATGTGTGTCATAGTATAGTCATATTTTTGCTATGCATTCATAGGTACTATATGTGTGTATGTAGAGCGTGCTTTTGGGTTCACCCCAAAACAAATATTATATGGCAGATAAAATAACGAGCTTTCTCTATGGGGTACTACCAGGCGGTAAAAGTGTAGTATAACTTAGGGATCTGTATATTAGGAAAATGAGATTTAGCCTTGGCCGTTTGTCCGTTTATCCGTATAAACACCCAGATCTTGGAGACTATGAGATCTATAGCTACCAAGTTTGATAATAATATTCTTATGGATGGTACGGATGAAACAAATTAATTTCTAAAATTATTTTAATTGAATTATTAAAAAGAAAAAACGCCTAGTTAGAAACTATATTATTGCTTTTCTGTGCAAGGTATAAATATATATATTGATAAGCAATATATTGGATTTTAAGCTTATTATTATTTATTTATTTTACATTGAAGGGCTCTAGCTAACTTGTATTAATTCAAAAATTCTTTTCTAAATTTTTGTTAATAAAAACAGCATCACTAACACTAAAATAAAAATAATTCTCATCTTGAATTTCTTTGTTACTATTTAGGTCACTTTTGGATAACTATTTCTTTAGAATCTTTCCAACGAAAAAATATGTATCACTTTTATTTGCTTACAAGGAACACGTATTTATGAATATTCTAGATTTATCTTATCTCAAATTCTAATTATTTCAAATATTTGCAAAAAATTAAAGTGCAGCTGTCATCTTCACGTAGTTTAATAACAAACTTAATGCATATAAAACCAAGGTTAAAAAGCTTTTTGATTGCAAAAAAAAATGATAAGATCACATATAAAAGAATACATTCCGAGTTGTAAGGTACCAGTGACTTTACTGGCGGGCCCCTTGAAGACATCTTCGTTTCTCGTCGAGCGTTTTGTTCCTATGAATTCTTTTTTCCTATAATATTGTCAAAATATACACAAGAAACCATGCTTATTTTTCCTTATAACATTTATTAACTGAAGTCGGTTTCGGGTTGGATTTTGTTTACCATTTTGTATATCGGTTGTGGTTATCGGTTGTATACGAGTTTCCAGGATATACATGTAAGTTTGTTGCTTCTATTATGGGTTTTTATTATTAATTCGGAGTTGTGTTCATTTTGTTTGTTTTTCTCCTTGTAATTTCAAAATAAATGTTAAAAAGTTTAAAAACGATTGACCGATAACCATTTTTGTGATGGTTATCGATTTGTTTTAGTCCTGACTGTAAAAGCGAGTGACCCAAAACAGCGAGTATTGCAAAGTAGCGAGTGAAATAAAGTAATTAAAGTGTATTTATAGTTCTAGCCCTATAAGTCACTCCAAATTATAGGAAATGGGGTTACAAAACATAGAAAAATATAAGTTTCAAATTCCGTTCGTCGTAAAGTTTGATCGATTACCGATCTCGAGGCGAAAAATTACGTCGGTGTCGATCATAATCAGCCAAAGTTAACGTTATTGCCCAACAACGATAGCTGAGACACAGACTCGTCTCGGAACGAGGCTCTAATTGAATCACAACACCCTCTCCCAATGGTGATCTTCACTTCACTCTGCCGGTTTTCTCCTCCAATCACGAAAAACTGTTAATTGAATTCGGAGGTCGCGTACAGCAAACACACACTGGGTTTCTTCTGCCTCAGGGAAGGGGAACTTGGAACTGGAGACTGGGGACTGGGACTGGGTCTGGTAGCCGCCTGAACATGAGCAATTATGCTTTGTTATTTGTTTATGGCCATTTCCATTTTTATTTGTTTATAGAACTCAATTTACGAGAGAGAGAAAATTTAGTCAGCGCTCATCTCGAGTGGCGACTGTTCAAATATTTGCGCACGAGTCGAGAAATTCGAAAAATTCCAGAGTTTTGTCGTCGCCAAGTTTGCCATCATATGATCTACGTTTATGGCATTTATTTTCACAATTTCACTAAATTATTAATTTTTAGAAGCAGAAATAACAATAAATTATAAAGAAGTAATAATGACGAATTGTATTTTTAGTGTATTTACATTAAAAACTATAAAGATAGGGTTTGAGCCTTGAGCTCTTGACTTTGATCCGGTCATAAGGTTATAGACAAGATAATGCATTTTTATTCCCCTCAACTGACAAGCCCCAATTCTATCTGCAAAAAAAACCCAGTGCACTGTTGATAAGTAGTAAAGGTCTTAAAAAAAACCCAACAATTGGTCGGGGCCTCAAAAATTCCGGATGTGACGCAGACGATAAATGGTCAACCCTTTTCGGTTAGTTCTTTTTTTTTTATTATTAAATCTGTCCGCTCTCCACATCAAGTGGCGTTCATTGAGTGGACTTGTGCTTAGGAAATTGAATTAAAGCGCAATTGCATTTCCTGTCAAGTTGCGGAATCCGAGCCGGAAAACTCTATTTAAAAACCCCCGTGAACTCCGTGCAATTAAGATATAGATAAAATGATCAACATAATAAAAGACTTCTGTTTTCGTAAGGAAAAAATGTTCATAGTTATTTAACTTTAAAAAATAACTGGGAAAGTGTTGTAAAATACTTTCTGAAGGCGCCTAAAAGTATGCAAAAAAATATATTCTCTAAATTCATTAGAGAACTCTTTAAGGGCACTGTATATATTTTTAATTTGAATAATAATATAATTAGGTATTGGCCTATATCAGATAACCTCTTATTATTTCGTTTAATTTACCTCATTCAAATCCTCTCGTTAAAATCATCTCTTTAATATTATCTCGTTAAAATCATTTCGTTAATATTATCTCGTTAAAATTAACTCGATAATATTAGTTCGTTCAAATCATCTAGTTAATTTTATCTCGCTTAAATTATATCTTTAATATAAACTCGTTAAGAACCACTTGTGACATTTTTAAAACCCCACGGTTGTTGCTATAAATATTTCTTAATATTGTTGCTTATTATTGCATATTATTGCTTATTAATATTGCTTTAATAATAGTTAATGTTTCATGGATTCGTTACAATTGAACTTAAGCTTAAAGCGCAACCGACTGAAGCGAATCGAAAGGCTTCATTGCACAAACTGCCTGAGATTTCCTTTGCATTCTACCGATTTTCCGAATAACCCTTATCTTATCACTCAGCTATATCTGGGTTTCGATAAGATGGCGAATGTGAGTCGCCCTGAAAAGTCAACACCATTTCGCTTCAGTTTCCTGCAGGATGACACATAATGTGTACACAGAGTTGGCCAATGGTTTATTATTATTATTACTCCATGGCGTTTCTAAGGTCGAATTGCATTTACTGGAAATTGGAATGACTAAGTCACTGAAAAACAGTTGAAAGTTGGTCGTAAATTCAGGCCAAAAAATATGACTTAAATATATATTTTTAGCAATAAGAAATCAAGCAAAAAAGGTGTGCCAAGCGGGGTATTATTATTATTGAAGAAATGTATATATTTCAAAAAGTAATGGAGAGAAAAAATTGAATTATTTATTATCTCTTTTTGTTAAGAGTTTCTTAAAGAGTTTATTTTAGTTAAGGAATCTTTAAGACTTATATACTAATAGTTGTTTTTAGAGAAAGCAGATACTGTATCTTAATGGCCCCTTAAAGTGTGCCTTCTTTTTCAGAAGCCTGCCATTAACAATTAGCTACAAGCTACAAGCTTTCCTCTGCAATTTAGCAAAATCTTATCTATTGCAAAATTGTCAACGACTTTCTTTCCCAAGCTCTTTGGAAAATGTTCTTTTTATGGCTTTTTGGTTGTTAAAAGCGTATCGGCCACCAAAGCTCATTTAGTCAAAGGTCTAAACAAACTGAAAAAGCGAAAGAGTAGCACTAGAGAACGCCGAGGGCACTTGATGGGGTTAATGTTTTTAGCCTGTGTTTTTTTGTAGCTTCTGCTCTTGGCTTTCTACTACTTGAAATTCGTGCACTTGATTTTTTTTGGTTTTTTTTACTTTTATTCCATACACTTGGCACAATTTTCAAAGAACTTTTTATAACATTAACTTTGACCCACTGATCACAGTGGAACTTCCTTTAATCGAGCCTGGCAAATCGGAAATATGAAGATGATAACTATGGATTTTTAATATTATCTATGGCTTAAATTTAAAAGAACTCCTTGCGAAGTAATTGGTTAAAAAGAATCGAAATTGTCTATGTATTTATGTCCAAAAATCGATTTTAAATCGATTAACTTTGATGTTTTGCCAACAATAATTTATATCTTTTTTTACAATATTTTTTAAAGTTTCAGGGATTTAATTTAATTGAAATACTTGAGAAAGAGTGTCGAAGATTTCGATATTTTTGTAAGAAGAATTCGATTTTTAATCGATTAATATCGATGTTTTGCCAGCTGTAAATATTGCTAAATGAAATTTTTTTTTTTTTATACTATCATTTCGAAGCTTTTAACTTTCAGAAAGAAATTTAATATATGTTCAGTTGCTATTTATCGATGTCAGACTGTACTGTCTCCGTGTTTCAATCACTTGGCACATTTTTCGATAAACTACTCGTAGCATTGACTTTGGCTCTGGACTTTATTTCTGTTGTTTGTTACTAAATAATTCCCAAACAGAAAACTAAAAACAGATTTTTATTTCACGTTTGCTTTCCTCCGTCGTCGCTTAACCTTGAAATATCGAAATATCGCCGGGTTGCGCGATGACGACGACGACGATAATGGATATGGATATATGGCAAGGTGTCTCTGCCAATTTTGTTTCTAATATTTTTTTAACAAGGGGGCGTATGTGCATAAATATACACTGCTAATTTCCCTGAGGAAACCAAATAAAAAACAATAAAGAGAGATGTCAAAGGGGGAAATATTCTGGTTCTTGGGGATTTTGGATTTTAATTTTGTTGTTTTTTTGTTTTGATGCGTGGGATCATGATCACCATGATTAGAAAGAAGCTGGGAGAGGGAGAGGCAGCAAGAGAGACGCAAATCTTCTTCTCTGTTTGTTTGAGTTCTTTTTTTTTCTCCGCGCCTGCAACGCAAACAAAAATTTTTTCCTACTCTCCGCAGATTTGTTCTTTTTTATTACTTTGAACTTTATGGTCAGGCAGGGCCACAAAAATGCAATATACACACAGGGACAGAGGCACACACGCACACCCAGATTTACACACATGGAGAATTCACATAGAAAAAAAACGTTTGTTTTTGAAGGAAACTTTAGTAGTTAATATTCTTCGCATTTAGTATTATTATTAGCAGTGAAATCAGCGCACCGAATTAAAGAACACGCGAGCGCTCGGTCTCCGGTCTCCGGTCAGCGGTCAGAGTTGTTCTTCAGCGCCGTCCTAGTCGTCGTTGTTGTTGCTCCGGCCGACCGGCGTAAGCGCGTGCGAATGACAAACTGAGCGCCAAACCGCCAAACATAAACGTTAAGCGCAAAACGCAAACCGCCAATCTCTGCTCCCCACTCGCCGTTCTCCGGCTCCACGATCTCCGCGAGAGCACACGCTCGGCCGAGCGCCAGCCAAGGCTGAGCGTTTAGCTATTTTCCCGCTAAAAATTATTAATGGCATAGACATTACTTTGATGTTGGATTTTAAAGTTAAACATTACATATTTTAATGATATTTGATATTTTGAATATTTTATTTATACCCAAATAATTAATATAAAAAGCGACCACACAACGGGTCGTATGCGCCATTTATTTAAAATCCCTTTTTGGCATACCTTATTTTTAAGCTTTTTTCCTTCTAATCTCTAGCTTGGCTGGCATCACTGTCAATCTCTCTCTTTCGTTATGGCTCCCTCTCACTGCCGCTCTCCACTCTCTCTCGTTAAATGAGCGCCAGTTTGGCTGCAAATGATCACAAGCTCAAAACAAAAAACAAAAAATCAAAGAAGGCGAGAAATTTTTTGCGTTTATTTGATGCACAGAAAAAAATATTACTAGTCATTATCAAAATTGTTCTGCCTATTATTAAATAATAATAGAGAAGCTTTTTTTTATATTCTTTAAAATATTAATAACTTTCATATCAAAAATGTATTGAGGGATTCCCTTAAGGGTGGCGATTTTTTAAATAATAATAAAGAATTTAACATCCTTTTCCGTAATCATAAATAAATTTAAAAGATTTGTATAGAATAAAATGTATTTATTCAAATTTATACATTTTTTGATATTTTAATTATTAATTTATTTATTAAAATACATTTTCTTCCAAACCACCTTCTTTTGTGAACATTCTTTATTTATTAAGGTTTTTTCGCTTTTCTCCTGTTTTAAAACATATTTCGCTCTGTGTATTTGTCTATTGGTATTGTTTACTGTGTCCCAAGTTGAAGTTGAAGTTGACTATGGGATATATGACTATGGATAGGAATAGGAATATGTAGCTGAATCTGATTCTTTTGATTGCTTGCGACGCGCTTAATTGACACTTGCCGCTACGCGCAAAGCCCCCGCAAAAACTGGGGATAAAGGGAGACAAATATCTGAAAAAATAGAGAAGCAAAGAGAAGACCGCCACAAATCAAATCAAATTTACTCCGGGGCAAAGGCAAACATGGAGCACTTAGCGGAGGAGCTTGTTAAGAGCCCAAGCTGATCGCCGGCCTAGGCTGTGTGTAAATATGTACAAGTCCGGGCGGGAGGCTCTTTGAAAAATTAAAAAAAAAAAAAAAAAAAAAATGTTAGCCTTTGAACTGTACATTAAGTTAAAATATTATGACACTTTATTTTGTAATTTAGCATACTTTTCTAACAAAAAAAAAGGTTTTTTGATTATATTGGGTGCCGCAAATAGAAAACATGCTTTTATGTAAACTTTCAATATGCCGCAAAATGGAAAGCATGCTTTTATGTAAACTTTCAATATGCCGCAAAATAGAAAGCATGCTTTTATGTAATCTTTTCAATATGCCGCAAAATAGAAAGCATGTTTTTATGTAAACTTTCAATATATTTCTCAAGAAATAAATTATGTTGATTTTTAAAAAAGCATAATGCAAATTTTTCTAGCATTTTAGATTCATTCAATTTGCATTTAAAATGTACCTTGCATTTCTGGTTCAGAACTATTATTAAATTTAGTTGCCAGAATTCGATTAAGGCCTCCATTTTTAATTTTTTCCATTTGGGTAAGGCTATCACATTCCTATCTCTAAAATAATTGAGTAACTAATTAAACATATTTAGCAGACCAGAGATAACCAAGCCATTTGCCTTTTCAAAACCCGATAAGGAGTCAAGCAGGTTGATACCTTTGATTCGCCAAAGAATTTTCCCAATGCACTGCCAAAAAAATAAGGAATTTAAACCAAATAGACAACAAATAATAATTAATATAAAAACTAAAATCAAATTAAGTTTGGCTAATTTAAAAGGATTTTCCTGTTCAAAGTTGAGCCGTTGGGATCTGCGATGTGAGACCTGTGAGCTAACTCTGATCGCGCTGACGACTTACTGACCATATATGCCCATTAATAACTCGAAAAGGCTTTTAGAACGCATTTGCATAGCGCAGCAACGGCCACAGCATTTAATTCACATATCGGTTCTGTGATCGCGCTTGCAAATCAAGTTATACAACATTTCAAAATGCAATTTCAGCACACCCGCCGCCGTTGCGAGCTTTTTCGCTTCGCTCTGACTTTTGTCTTTAGATTTTAATTTTTATTGTGTTGCTTTTGGTTTTTCCATTTGTTGCTGCTTATGGCAGGCTATAGCAAACAGCTGTGTAAGCCAAAGTGATTAATATTTATGTCTCACACGCCAGCCAGTATTGTGTTGCAGCCCGGCGATAACTGAGAAATTGGACATTCGATATGGCTGATCCATCGGAAAAATGAGATCCAAATGGGTGGGATGAGTCAGGCGAATAGTTCAGTTTGGTTTCAAGGATAGGGAAGCAAATATTAAGGTTTTAGGTGTCTGAAAGTATGTCTGAATAAATATTTGGAGATTTTTTAGGTGTTCTGAATTCAAATCTAGCTATGGATTGTCTCCAACAGTTTTTATAATACATTTTTACATCTAGCCATGACTATGAACTAGTATATTCCATGTAAATTGATTACATTTCACTCCACTCCCAATAAATCGAAAATAAGGACAAATTGTGATATATGTGTATGAAAATATCGATTTAAAATCGATAAACCTATATATTTCATCTCAAACACTCCCTAATAAATGAAAATAATAAGTTTGACCATTTAACCATGTTTATTACAAATAATTAGAGGCCCTTTCAACCCACTCTTTAAAGCTGATAATGAATCCAAGTTTTCGATATTTGTGGAAAATAAAAATCGATTTAAAATCGATATTTTTCCCTCTCAACCACTAACTAATAAATGGAAGTAATGCATTCTCACATATATTTCACATAAATTGATCACATTTCAACCCATTCACAAAAACTTCAAAATAAGCCAAACTTTCGATATTTGTGTATGAAAAAATCGATCTAAAATCGATAAATCGACATTTTTCCTGTCCTACCACTCCCTAATAATATAAGAGTAACACATTTTCGCATCTAGCCATTTTATTATAAATTTATTCCATTTCACCCAACTTCCGATAACTGGCAAAGAGCAAAGTTTTCGATATTTGGATATGAACAAATCGATAAATCAATATTTTTCATGCTCTACCACTCCCTAATGAATAAGAGTAATGCATTATTACATATATTCCATTCCAACCCATCCACAAAAGCATTTTCGATATTTCTGTATGAAAAAATCGACTTAAAATCGATAAATCGATTTTTCCCCAATGAATGAGAGCTTGCGTGTGTGGCTTAGTCTGCTGGGACTGATTTATTTAAATTACTTGTCTTAATCTAGCTTAGTTCGTAGTTCGATTGGCGCCGCTCCACCTATCTCCCTCCGGAGAAACTGTTTCAATATCACAAAGTGTTTTTCGTTTACTTTTCCCCATTTTCATGTGCGCTGCTCGCTGGCTGGCAGGTTGCTGTGTTTTCATTTCTTTATATTTCTTTGCTTTTCGCATTTCGCTCTCCTCTTGTGTGTTGTGGCAGCTGTGACAGGTGGCGGATACATGGGATATATCGCTTATATATTCGCTGCATACTCTTAGGCGTCCGCATAATCGATCACATCGGCAATTTGGACGGTCACATCGCTGCCGCCCGAGTGATCCGACCCAGAGTCCATGTGCTCCATGGCCGCCAGGCTGGCGGCTCCATCCAAGCACTCGAAGCTGTGCTGCCTGCTCCGATGGCGTCGGATGCCCGGCTGACTGTACGGCGGCGGCTGAGGATGAGGCAGTGTCTGGGGCTGTCCCTGTGCCTGTGCCTGTGGCTGTGACTGTGACTGTGGAAAATTGTGCTGCAGCTGTCTTTGGTTTCGCGCCGAGGTCAGCTGATTGGGATGGAATTGCGGCATCGCCTCCAGATCCTGCCTCAGGTCTCGTACATGACGCGGCGCCGGCGCCGCTCCATCTCCCGCTCCCGAGGGCGGTCGACTGGTGGGGATGGCACTGGGCGTGGAGCGCCACACGGGACTAGCATAGCAGGCCGCGGTCGACGACGAAGGTGGCGGCTGTGGTCTAGGGTGGCGCATGGGCGTGGCATACTGATAGGCCGGTGGCATGTCGTTGGCATCTGGAAAGGCAGAGGTTTTAGAGATGGTTATTAGGGTTATTTTAGGTTATCTTGTATAAGTACTAACTAAAATAGATATAGATATAATGGAGCCGGTCTGGTACTCACTTTCGGTATTAAAAAAATTCTTTTTTCTATGAAAATCACTTAAGGAAATATATATACATAAATATCTATTGAAAACACGTTTATTTCTAATTAAAAAATCTTCAAAAGTTGATCCCTAACTGATTATATAGATTTTATAGATTATTTTAATTTAATATCTATTTATGTTTTGCATTTAATTCGAATCAAAGAAACTGGTTTGAGTTGGAAAGCTTTCCTAATTTTCCTAATATTTTTCAAAGCCTAAAAGTATGCTGTTGAAAATAATTATACATTTCTTTAATTTAAATCAATTAATTTTAAATTTCATTTAATCCTTTTAATTATTGCTTTTATTTAATTTAATTTAATTGAACTGTTTATGAATTTTAATGGATTTCAAATCAAAATAATATTAATTGAAATGTCTGAATTTCAGTTACAAAATATTTCGTTGCCTACTTTTCAGCGCCTTGTTAAATGATTTTCAAAACCCAAGAGTTTTTCCCTCAAGTTTTCATTGCCGAAAGTGAATACCAAAGTGGGCTTAAGGAAGGACATGTAGAGGTACAGTTACCGACACAATTCTACCAAGTACAGTTACACAAAAAGTAAGAGGAAAAAAGAGAGATAAAGAGGGAGAAAGAGAGAAGAATCCATCACCATTTACGAGTATGTATTAGAGTGGGACATCTACTTGTATTTTTTTGTTGGTACCTTTCTGGGTTAATGCTTTTTGCATTTGTGGATTGTGTGCACCTTTTCTGTTGTGGATCTCAGCCTCTGCCAGCATACGCGCGTGCTTCCTTATATTAGTTTTTTATATTCTTTTTTTTTTTTTTTTGCTGTGTTTGTGTTTGCTAGAGCATGCAATTGTGTGTATAGCCTACATTTGCAGTGCCTTATGTGGATCCCATGTAGATCTCCATTTTAGGTGGTTCCCAGGTGTGTGAAACGCTGGAATCTGTAGATCAGTCTCGATATATTTCTTTTATTCGAGCATTCCCTTCAGATTCCTTAGAGTTCCGTTTTAGTTTTCAATCTTTTGGTGTTTCAGTGTTAAAACTATGATAAATACAATATCATATCTATGCCTAAAAGCTTACTAGGTGCGGGATAATATTCCTGTACAACAAGATACATATATGGGGGGTGGTGCTTAGTGCTTATAGAGAGGTTTATGTACAAATTATAATATTAGTAACAAGGTGTTTTCCCAGGAGCCAGAGGGGGGAAACTAACTAAGTCGAGGACGGAGAGCAGTAGTGGCCCGACGGGTTATCGTTTCGGTTGCAGTCGTACGCGGAACGGGAACCCAACCCGAAACCGTACTTACTGGTGGCATTGAAGGGCTCCGAGTACATGACCTCGTCAAGCGGCGGCGGCTCGGCGTACTCGCTGGGTATGAGCGGACGCTGCTGCTGGTCCGGCTCCTGGTCCAGCTCCTGGTAAATGGGATCAATGTTGTCGCACTCGTAGGCACTGGGAGCGCTTGGAGCCGTCGGGTGACCAATGCCAATGGCCGACATGCCATAGTCATCGCTACCGACGCCTCCGCTGGCCGACTGACTCTCGTGACACTCGGTGAGGTGGCTGGACAGCAAATCCTTGATGGACGACGACTTGTGCGGTATGTGCTGAACGATTTCGCATATGCGGGTCAAGCATTCGTCCTTGGTGAAGGATCCCTTGATTAGCTTGTTGATGGCCTTGCGCGTCTGATCGTTCTCACTCAGTTTATCCGCCGACAGCATCAGCAGGCGCTTGCTGTCCTCCGAAAAGGTGCACTTGGTTACCCTGGCCTGGCTACCTCCGCCGCCACAGCCGCGGCTCACTTTGATAATTATAATGGCAATAAAAGCAATGACCACAACCACCATCACGATCCAGGATATCTCCTTAATACTCAAAGGGCCGGCAGTGCCGCTCAGCTTATCCCGCTCCGATTGGGTCAGCCACTCGCCATCGGAGCAGTGGCGCGTCTCATTGCCGCCACAGGCCTCGTGCTCGAATCTTCTGAGATCCGCGCTGGTGGCATTGAAGCAGCTGTGCTCCTCCACTCTCAGCGGGCAAATAATCTCCGAGTCCAGATCGTGGTCGGTGAGGGTGCGCAGCCAGGACTTGCCATCGCAGGAGCACTCACGGCCCACGCTATTCCGATGGACATCACAGCGGCTGAAGTTGAGGCTGCCCTGCTGGGGATCCTCCAGCCGATTGTGGGCAAAGGAACAGTTTAGGGAGCCCTTGGGGTCACTCTTCACCTCGAAGCCGGAGAAGATGCCAAAGCGATTGTTCTCGATGGTCACATGGGAGGCTTGGACCACGTTCAGCCAGTTGGGCTCCACGAGGGGCAGCGTGTTGTTCTCTATGATCGTGAAGGCAGCCGCCGCCTGGATGGCTCCCGATTGGATTTTGTGGATGCTGGAAAAAATAAAAATTAATACAGGCTTACCTTTACCTTCGTTTAAACTCACGTATTCCCAATCAAAGTCAAGGTTGTAATCCCGCTCTGGCTGATGGCCTCGCCCTCAATGGATCCTATGGTGGAGTTCACAATGGACACGTTCTCGCTGTTGAGCTTGTTGGTCAAAGCATGGGACATGATCTTGGTTATATTGCAGCCAAAGAACCCAAGCTCCGAGATCTTGGTCACATCGAAGGCGTTTCTGCGTATAATGCCAATGTTACAGCGCTCGAAGGTCACCTTGCTCATGGACAGATCGAACCGGCCGAGCTCCTCCATATTCGAGTCTATAAAGCGCAGCTATAAGGGGCATACAAATATGATATTAAGGAATATCTTTGACTTATACCCTCGATTCCCACTCACATTGATGCGATTCTGGGCCCCGCCATGACTGAAAGCCTTCTCCGAGAACTTAATGAGCCGTATCTGCTGGAAGGTGCAGTCCAGATTCGTCATGGTAAAGGCATTGGGGAACACCACCAGCTGGCCAATGTCCTGGAACACCAGCTTGTACTCGTTGCCTGTTGTAGGGGATAAGGGAATTGAGTTAAAGATTGTTTTAGGTCGTATTATTATCCTTCTTACCCGCAAAGCTATTCCCCTGAAGAAAAACCCGCGTCACATTGCGTATCTCTACGTTGGGATAGCCCCCCTTGTTGCGGCTAAAGGCATTGGGGGTGATCTCTACCAAGTCGTTGTCAGCCGCCCCGTTGATGCCAAAATAGTTGACCTGGTTGCCCTGGAAGAAGGTCTCCATCAAGCGGAACTCCGTGTAGGGTCTGAGATACACCTCAATGGACTTGATGTTGTTGGGTAGGATGTACTTGGAGTCCCAGACATTTGACAGCTGCAAAATGCAAATGTTTATTAAATATTTTAAAATATAAATAAATAAGAAATAACGAATTTCAGGGATAAATATTTAACTGAGGCCAAAAATATCATGCTATTTAGCACTTCTTTTTGCTTTAATAGAGGAGAAATGCTTATTAAATATTTTAAATATAAATAAATAAGAATGGTTTAATAATTAAATCCACAATTATGTGTGGCCCTTGAGGCCAAAAATATCCTGCTATTTAGCACATCTTTTTGCTTTAATAGAAGAGAAATGTTTATTAAATATTTTGAAATATAAATATATTAAAAAATAACTTATTTCAGGGATAAATAGTTAAATTTACAATTAAATCTAAATATGAGGCCAAAAATAGCATGCTTTTAGCACTTCTTTTTGCTTTAATAGAGGGAAAATGTTTATAAAATATTTTAAAATATTAATTAATAAGAAATACCCCTTTTCAGGGATAAATAGTTAAATTTACAATTAAATCTGAATATGTGTGGCCCTTGAGGCCAAAAATATCATGCTATTTAGCACTTCTTTTTGCTTTAATGACTAAGAGCGGAGCCCATGGACTATTAAGCATCTTTCGAGCACAAAAACTGGGAGTTGCCAGTCGCCAGACACGATGCTTTTACTTATTTTATTGTATTCTCTTCTTTTTTTTTTTTTTGCTGATGTTGCTGTTGCCGGGGGGTTGTGCCGCTTGACTTACATTTCTTCTTGCGGTCTGTATACACGCCTCCCTTCGGTGTTTTATTTTTAAACGCAGTGTCTGCGACAACAACAATGGCAGCAAGTAGCAACACTCACAGCAGCAGCAGCAGCAGCAACATCAGACGACAACGGGAACGGCAACTTGACCGCAACGCGTTCATTGCTCCAGCGATCCAGCGATCCAGGAGAACCCCAACTGGAACTCGAACTCAAACTCGTCGTCACCCGAGGGTGCAATTTTCTCATTAAATTAAGTGAAAATAGTTGCAACTTCAAGTGGTCACGATGACGAGATGTCCACCACGACGTCGACGACGATGTTGATGATCTTGTTGATCACACGTCGGGGCTTAAGCTGGAGCTGGAGCTCGAGATCATTCTTATTGCATTAATGAATCTCTGGATAAAGTGAACGGAAATCAGAGCTTCTCAAGTTAAACTCTGTGATCTCTGAGATAATTCTATGTGATAAGGAAATTAGAAGTTGCGAGGGCTAAGTGTTGTTATATGAAGGGAAAGTAATATTATTGCATAATATTTAATACTATTGCTCTTAATATATTTAATATAAGGTATTAATATAAAGGATAAAGCTGGGATAACTTAGTTAGAGTTAGAACGCAAAGCAGAGCCTCAGAATAATTATCTCTGCCAATGAACACAGTTTCTAGATCACGCTTCCCAGCCTCTGTAGGCACACGGACATATAAAATATTTAAATAATAACAAACCCTTAAGCTTCTTTAAAAATTAATATAATATACATTTGTATATATTAAACGCCTTTAACTAATTTACATTTTGGCCTGTCAACTTGACTGATTCACACTTGAATCATACTTATTTCTCCGACTCTCCCGATAAGAAGTTTGTTTATTTTAAAAACCCGATCAGCTGTTGCTGCAAAGTCTGGCATTGCAACGGCTGGTGAAATACTATTACTACTGTGCTGTTGAATAAATAATACAACTGCAAGCCAAACAAATGGAACCCTAAGCTCCTGGGAGCATAAACAATCTTTCAATATTTTCAGTCAATCAATTGATAGCTTTAAGGTAAACATTACTTGAGCTTTGGCGTAAATATTTCGGTGTACTTCTTCTTTGATTTTTGATTTGTTTATTGAGTAGGCAATATTCTCTGCTCTCTGCATTTCTGCAGGTTTTATCTCCAATTTCTGCAGCATAATCTCTTATCAGAACTCAAGGGCAAAAGTGTCGAATTACGAGCTTCAAGCTTTGTCTTATTTCTTATATTTATTATTTATTTGTCTGTATGGTTAATCACCTCTTTCGCCCTTCAAGGGAGGTGACTACGTGCTCCAGCTCCATTTCGCCATCGAATGACTCTTTGGTTGAACTTTTCGCCATAAATAAAATATTTCGTTTAAAAATTAAATACCTTTAACTATGGTGAGATCTTTAGCTAATTATATATTTTATATATTTTCTTAACAGAATTTATACCTTAAATATCTGTCTGTGTTTTATAAAATTTACAAAAGTATCTTATAGGTGTTATATTTTTTAGTGACATTTCTTTTGTATTTTGTTTGGTGTGTTTCTCTTTTATTTTTATATGTCTGGCCGTGAATTAAATTTGTAATTTTCATGGTGCCATAATAGGGTAAGAAACAAAAACAAAAAATGAAAAAAAGGCCGGGTTAAGTGGGGGAGGTGGGAAAATGCGACCCATTATAATGCAGGCCGCGCTCTCAAAGCCGGGCCACCTGCTTCTTGTTTTGTCTGGCCTCGTTGGGGGGTTCAATGTCTTTGGATCCGAACCTGAATCGAAGTCTTTAGCCTGCAGCTGCGCCAGCTGCTCTTGTGTCCCCCTTCTGGGCTCCCTTTGACCCCCCTCTCTTTCTCTTTCTCTGTCTCTCTTTTCTTGTTCAGATTTCTGGCCTTCTTCGTTGCTGTTTATTACACTTGTTCTAATTTTTTTTATTTGTTTCTCAATACACAAACAAAAAATGTATATTTAATAAAAAAAATAAAGATTTAAAATGGGAATTTAATATGAAAAAAAGGAGAGTTAAAATACTAATGAACATTCATTCATAAAAAAATTCTCAAATTGGTATGAAATGTATTTTTTATATCACTACAATTTAGTTAGATAGCTAAGAGCAGTGATGCACGCAACCCTGACTCGCTATTTCCCTGTCCAGCCTTTGCCGGCACACGGAACTGTAAATTTGTGCCTAAATCCAGTCTTTTGTAGAGTTAAATAGTTATTTATTTTAGTCATAACTTTATATTATTCCCCATTACAAAAAAAGTTAGGCACTTTGTTCTATTTCTCACAAACCCTTTTGGTCTCAGTAAATTAAAATGTTTTTTAAGCCACATAAATTATTAAGTAAGTTTTGATTGTTGGTTTTTTTTGTTTTCGTATTCCATTTCTCTTTTTCTCGCTCTGTTTGCGTTCTTCTCTGGGCGGAATTTCTTTCAATTGCTCCAGTTTCTCGCTCTTTCCTCGCTCTTTCTCTCATCTTAAAGAGGAAGTCTCAATTACGTGTGAGTTTTAATTTGCTTGTTTGTCTGACAGACAGTTTTCCCCTCCCTTTTCCGTTTTTCCCTCCTTGCCATGTCGTCCCCATTGGTTTCAAGTTTATGAGAACCATCAGTCGGAGGAGAGCCCAAAGCAGGAAAAACAAACAACTTGGCGGCCAAAATGGCTGAAAAGTTTATGAAGTTCGAACTCGTCGTCAGTCCCGGCGTCAATATATATATTGCCATGAATTATATGAATCTATATGCCTAATGCACTGAGCAAAATTTACACAAAATATCAATTGAAATGGAGAATTTCGCATTATAAATATTTGGGACATTTAAAAGAATTTGAGCAAATTATTTATATTATTTATTTGTATATAAAATAGTGGTGGAGTATATTCTTTAACTTTTACTCAATTAAAATATTAAACAAATACATTTCCCTGTGTAAAGTTGGTCTAAATGTCGAGACCTAGACTCCTCTATATATAGAACCCACTCTCACTGGCTGATCCAAAGCGATCTGGGTGCTTTTCATCTTCTTCTCCAAAAAGAGAGATACCACCGCTTCACGTTTTTCACATTTTCCGGCGACAACTTTACCGGATATTTTGGGAAGCGGATCGGAATCATATGGTAGATATATAAGGGGCCATAGCGGACGACGAGAGCGGAAATAGCTGCCGTCGCCTGGGTGGAAGTGCCAAAACCAACAACAGCACATAAATAACCAAACAAAGCCAATTAAAAATAAATTATGATCCACCTCTCGTTCTTGGTGGATATCTCTCTCTCTATCTCTAGCTCCTGGAAAAACTCAAGAATATAAAAAAGGCAAGACCGAAACCGAAAAATCAAAACGGCACATGGCCGCAATGTTGATCACATGGGCCGGAAAATTAGAAACAAAAAGGACTTTCCCACACACGCGCTCTTAGCTCAATTCCAATCGTATCTGCATCCGAAAGATATAGATACAGCCCCGACACGTTCGACTGGAAATATGTCTACGTGACCGGCTGAAGCAGAATTCCTCATGTGGCTTTTCTTTTCTTTCTTTTTTTTTTTTTTCATTTCCCGCTGCTTGTCTCAGAGATAAGCTGGGCCAAGAATGAAGGCAAAGAGCCATAGCCATTCTAGATATTTCCTTCGGGGGGCGTGGCAATTGGCGAACTCCGCGATTACAAGAGCTAACCAAACACTTGTCTGGCGATAAAACCAGACATTACAATGACGAATTTGCAGTATTTCTGACTACTTTCCCCGTAAAATGTGTAGAAATATGAGCAAAATATGGCAAATATTTTTAATTTGGTATTCCAAAGAAGCAAATACTCGTATATATTCTATGAATAATTTTAAGCAACTCATTGATGGAAAGCGAAAGAAAAACTGTCTAAATGGACTAGTAGTTTTGCTATACTTGATTTTTCATGGGTTCTTATTTTATACAAACTGGCTTTTAGAGTGAAATAAATAAATAATAAAATATAGAATGTAAGAGACTGAAACTAATAATATATACAACCAAATACCTAAGAGTAAATCTAGATTTTATATTAAAAATACCTAAAAAGTCCATTCTACTTGGAAATTTCTTGAGGTTTTATTTACGGATGTTTGCCTCTTTAAAATGTAATGTAAGAGACTGTAAATAATAATTTATACACACATATATTTTAGAGTAAATTAAGATTTTATATAAAAAATACCTTAAAAGTCCCGCTTTACCTGGACATTTATTGAGGTTTTATTTAGGTAAGTTTGCCTCTTTAAAGTTAAGCCAATTTCTGGTTCTAAGATATAAAGACTAAACTTCAACTGAGTTTAACTTCTACAAAAATCTTTAGTTACTTTTATAAGTTTATGCGATTAATCATCGCGTTAATTTTAGAATATTGCTCACTGCCTGCTCTGTAAGTAGAATATATCTCCACTGAAGTAAAATCAATAGAGGAAGCCATTGGTTTATATTTATGATGTATGTGCTCGCCTTTTGAGTAATCAATTTTTGCATGCTTTTGTAAATGTTTAAATAAAATTGTTTACCGCTTAGTGGAATTATTGGCAAAATCGAATGCACATTTTCCCGACTCTTTCCAGACATACTCGTACACCTCCCGGTGCGCTGTCCTCGGTTTTCGGTTTTCGGTTTTATTTTCATCTCTTTTCATTCTCATTGCATTCACATTCACACATTCGTCTTCGTTTTGCCGCCTCCTTGCCTCACTTGGCGTGGTTTATGGTTTCTTTGTGGAACGAGCGTTCAATTTGTGTGGCACTTGATGGATTTTTAGCAGCTCGCAGCCATAACATTCGGCGAGAGGTCCCAAGTAGTTTAAGTAGCCATTCGAAATGGGAATTTAAGTAGGCGCATTCCACTAAAACATGCACACATTTCAGGTCTCCCACCTCCTGTTTGTTTTTCCCCCCATCCTCTTCTCTACATTGGGAAAAAATGTGGGGTGTTTTCGAATATTGATTCGATATTTGGTCGCTACTTGAACTCCAACTCTTGAATATATTTTTATACGAATTTTTACGACTTACTTTATGTAGAAAATAGGTGCTTACGTGATTGAGTTATTAAGAAAAGTTAGGGTTAAGCAGGCTTCAGTTAGAAAATTTAATGTTATTAGGCCTGGAGATAGGTAACCTGGAAATAGGTAGCATGGAGATAAGGTAACCTGGAGATAGGTTAGCGTGGAGATATAATTAACCTGAAGTTAGGTAGCCTGGAGTTAAGTAACCTTCATAAAGGTAACCTGAAGATATGTAGGAGATAAGTAACCCCAAGATAAGTAACCTCACGATAAGTAATCTCAAGATAAGTAACCTCCAGATAGGTAGCCTGAAGAAAGGCAACCTCGAGTTAAGGAATTTCCAGTTACAAGTTCCAATCCGGTTAAAAACAAGCAAGTTCAAGACGTTTTGCCTTAATTAAGTTCTAGGTACCAAAGTTTTGTTTAGTCATGTTCTAAAATATTAAATAATCTCGTATTATCCCTTCGAAATCTTGAATATTTTCCCCTTCTAAATCCTCAACTTTTCCTCTAAGTGCAAACCGATTGAATTGGTTTCCTTTTGAGTTCTCCTCTGGCCCTTTTCCGGTATTTAACAGCTGCTGACACTATATAAGCAGTCTTTTTGGCTTATTACTGTCAATCTCGAAAATTTCTCGAAGGCAAAAGTGGGTGGAATGCATTTCCATTTGGCTTTCGTTTATGTTTTTCGTTTCTGTTCTGCTTCTCCACTTCGCACATAGAACAAAACTGAACTGCAGGCCCACGCAGCAAATAAATAAAAATTCTGTATCTGCAAGATGACGACACATGACGCACACACATCCCGCACACACAGAACACAAAAAAAAAATAACGATAAGCAAGAGGGGCGACGGGCGGGCCGCCTAAGTTCACTCAATTACTGAGGAAGTGCAGAATTCAACGACTTCTAAAAGGCGATACAAGATAAATGGGTACATATATTGTGTATGTGTTTTTTCTATATTCTATGCAAGATATACTCGTATATATTTGTATTCTATTGAAGATATATGCACAGAAATACTACGCACAAGCAGAGCATTCGGATTATTGATTACTGATTTATGGAATAGCCTTGTGATTCAATTCCTAGAACTGCACTCTGATTTGTGGTAAACATATGATTCGTTTTTCTGACTTACAGAGGAGAAAAGCGGCAAATATTTGCTAAATTAAATATTTGATTAAAATGACCTTGATAATCCCGCACTAATCGAAATACTATTAAACCATTGAGACTTTCTGATCATCAAGATATATATGACAAAGATACTTAGTATTCTAAGGCGTACCCGATATTTATTCAACCTGTATTCGTTATCGCACAACACTTTCGCTTTCTACGCCTTGTCATGGCTTATTTTTTGTTCAAACAAAAGGATTTGTAATGAAAGTTGTAATAATATATTTAATTACTTATCTTATCTGAGCATGACCCATAGATATAGCAAAGAAATTGTTCTTTGAGCTTTAAATTATACAGGAAACCCCTAAAATATTTTAATGCTCGTATTTTCTTTGAGGCAGTTTTTCCTGTCATAAATCCAGGATAAAATCGCCAATCACTTGCACTTGTTCGCTCTTAATATTTCTCAAGAGAGAGAGCGAGTCAGGGAGCCTTAACACATACGTACTTATGAGTGTATATATACACACACGCACCTGACTCATTAGCATAACCTGTTGAACGTGTTGGCGGGGCACGAAAGAGGAAGAGGGAGTGGCGGTCGGCGCCGCCTTCATTCGTTTTTCTTTAATTTTTTTTTTTTTTATTCTTTCATTCAGCCTCTTCTTGTTTATATTCTGATTAGACGTGCGTATTAATCAAAAGTGTTTCACAACGGAAAGCGAATTTTCCCCTTGGAAAACTATTTTCCCTTCCAACCAAAAATATTCGAAATTTCAAGGCGGTTCATTGCTCGCCAAAAAAAAAAAAAATGTAAACAATCAAGTTCATTTCGGAGATTTCGAAATAAATTTTATATTCATAAAATTTTAGTACAAAAACCATCAAAGGAAATAGGTTTAGAGCTGTATATATATATTTTGGAAAATTCTCTATTTGAAAATTCGTGCACTTAAGTGCATTATCAATCACAAGAAAGGAAACCCGACTGTCACAATGAAAACATTTGCTGATGGCGGTTTATGGCTCGCTACTAAGCACATAAACAACTAAGTCAACAACGGGCCACTAAAACCAAAGAGCACAGTACTTCTCGGAGTCACTGTTCCCTACTCCTCCTCCACCTCCTGCTCTTCCAGCTTCTGTTTCTGGGCTTTGCTTTGTTCTGTCCGCGCCTCTGCCTTGGTGCGTTTTATTTCAGTTTACTTTTGCAGTTAGCTGCCAAAAGCTTCCACATCTGCTGGAAATGTGTGTGTGTGTGTGTACACTGTACAGTGATCACTCAGCAGCATGTAAAGTGATCACTTCCTGATATTGAAGTAATCAATAATAATCATTTAACAATTAAGTTTGTGATTGCTAATCAGGTCATTATAACACTAACTACTGTCTGTGAATGGTTGATAAATTACCGTTGATTTCTAATCAATAACGTAAAGGAAAACGTAAAACTTTCGTAATCAGTCACTGAATGAAAATAAAATAGTGATACCTTAATTAGCTTATCACAATCAAATGGCTAGTTCAGGAACCCTATCATAAAGTCAAGTGATTCACTATTAAATCATTGATTAATTGACTTTTCTAATTAGTTAAGTAGTAATTATAGGTAACTGATACCCAGGGGAATTAATAACTAAGGGATTTCTCTTTAAAACATAACTAAGCAATTGGTGTTGCGGAATTTTATTTACTTTACTTTTATTACATCACCTTTGTCACTGTTACCTGTTACTTATCAAGTATTTATCAAGTGACTTGCTGCTGAACGCGACCACTTTTCGTGATTTGCCATTAATCACTGCAATTATCGCCTGAAATGATGCAAACACTGAAAATGCAAACATTTTACCAACATTTTCTTGCCAAATGCAAGCGATATTTTTCATAAATGCTGATATGATATAAATGCTAATTTAATTAAAACAAATGTCGCAAACCTTAAATTATTAAATGCTAAAGGTCTTTACTAATTAGAAAAGCGGTGCTATCTGGTTTGGGGAGTGTCCACTGTACCGAATGTGTGCAAACTAATAACAATGTGACATGATTCAGTGGGATCTTTTTTCTATATTCGTATTTGGTTTGTATTTTTCTTTTCAAGTTTGCTTTGAATGCAAGTGTTTCCAGCGCAAAAATAAGATAAGCTCAGTTTTTTTTTTTTCGAGTTTTCGCTGCAGCTTTGATTCCGACAAGTGTCTGCATGGAAGTTATGAAGGGACTTTGGTCGAAGCTCGCTGCATCGAAAATTCTGGAAACCAAACCTAGAGTTGGTAAGCTTTTGCTTTTAGCCATGATTGTTGAGGGTTGATTGAGGGTTCCTTAAACGGAATACAACACCACACACAACCATACCATTATTTAAAATGGTATATATTATCTAAAATCATATTTTCTGCTTTAAAAGAAGAATGTGTTTTTATGGGAGACGTGATTAGTAAGCTCTCTATTATGGCACATCAAGAGCTTAGTGTTATTTTCTTTTGTTTTGAAGAAACAAGAATTTGGATATAATAATCTCATTCTTTGCATACACAAAAAAAAAAAAAAACAAGAGTTTAACCTTTCTACGCGTTGTCTTAAAAGTATACTCAAGCAGGATAACGAGTTTAGTATAGTTTATACTTCAAACTATCAAATGTATACTCCAAAGTTTAGTTTTTATACTCCAAAGTTTCAATTGTGTATTTTTGAGTATTATTTTTATACGAACCTACAACGAAAATACGATAACATATCGCGTTAGCTGGAATTTAGTGCATTTCTGTTTGTCGCGTTAGTGATTATTATGAAATATTGGTGCAGATGAGTATTAAATTTATACTTTCGTAGTATTAAATTGATAGGCATCTTATTAAGAAATTTTTCATACTCAAGAGTATAGAATTCATGTAGATATTTAAATTTAAGATTTTATGACTTCGTAAATAGGTTTATATTTGGTTAAGTTGCCAGAAAGGTAGAGGTTTTATTTTCAGTTATATGCCACCTTACTGAAATTTGTAAGCCGGCACTTGTTTCCAAGTTTCCAGTCCAATTTCCCATTACATTTCCCAAAAACAGCACCGCTCTTTCCCTGCACTTCCAGTGCTAGCCTCGAATGGTAGAACTTTATAAACGGCTTTTTCAGCCGTGACAAAATATATCGAGTCGATGACCAATTAACTAATGTTTAAACCAGCTTTTTCTATGCTAGTATGCTGGTGTGTGTGAGAGGTGGTGATTCAGGCCGAAACTTACCGTTTTGTTTTGCTGGAAGTCGCAGACGGCCTTGAGATAGGTGCAGTAGCACAGGCTGCAGAGGTTCTCCTGGTTGGCTGGCTGCTGCTGGTCGCCGGCGGAGCCACTGGAATGGTAGTCCTGGCCCCCAGAGGTCTGCGCATAGCCGGGAAGGTGGCTATAGCGGTTCACATAGGCGGATATGGGTATGATATGGGACATCAAGGCAAAAGCCAGGCACAGGATTTTCATCTTCGCCGCCGTCATTATGTTGTTTGTCTTATCTCTCTCCCACCGATTTTCCTCCTTCTGTACTTCTCACTTTCTTTGGCTTTTTTTTTTTTGTTTTCTCAATTACAATTACAGGCTCTCACTCACTGTTTATCGCGCTCTCTTTTTTCCCCGGCAGCGATATCTTAAGAGACGGCACTAAAATACATATTAATGCTGTTCGTCGTCATCCAATGAATTATTTTAGAAAAAAAAGCAACCAAAACAATAAGAAAAAAAAGAACAACAACAATAAAAAAAAGACGGCGTCGCGAGTCTCGGATTGTATATAAATAATAATATAGCAATGCCCCGCGGACGGTCTACGTTGCGATCTCGACGGCGGTTCGTTCACGAATATACGACCAGACATGGTCGACGATCGTTGGAAAAGCGCTCTCTGCCCGCCCCGCGTTTCACTTCCACGTTCCATGGGCCAGAGAGAGGTCTCTCCTCTCTTTGGGTTAGGCAGCGCGCATGCGTTCTACACTGCAGCGATCGGAGGCGTGGCTAGGGGCTTAATTTATTATAATTCTTATTAGTTGCATTTTAAGAAATTAATTTTTAGCAAAGAAATTTGTCGTCGCCTTTTAATATAAAGTAAAATTTTTTTTTTAACATTTGTTCATTTTTGTTAGAAACTTTACTTTGCCTACGTTTATTTTTAGCGTGAAGATTTTGGAATTGATTTAGCTAAATAATATGCAGCACCAGATTTTAAAAATATATGTAATAAAAAAAAAAACACGGAAAACCAAACTATGCAGCACCAAATTTAAAAAATATACCATATATAATACAAAAAATCACGAAAAACCAAACTAGTTTCCCTACTAATATCCTGATTTCGCTCAGTGCACATCAGTCCTTCTCTCATTCTCTGAGAGCCATCCCAGCTGATCTCAGGGGCTGCTCTGCGGGGCTTTCCGATAAATTAAATCAGCTGAACCGCTTTTTATTTCATTCCAAACTGGAATATGTAAAGCGCAGAGAGGAGCCCGAAGACGATAAACCAGCGGACGGCGGAATTACAAGAACAGATCAAATCCACTTTGAGTCGCCCTTTATTCTGATCTTTTGTCATACACACACACAGTGGAGACGGAGTACGAGTTTTTCTATGACTTACTCAACTTCTTAGCCAAAATGCACATTTCCTCAGAAGGAGTTTATAAAGAACATTTTAGATAATATTCTTGAAGGATCACTTAATTTTTAAACAGAAGGAAAAACAGTAGAAGAACAAATACGACTGGATTGCTAGAAGTGCAAGCTTTTATAGCAAATTCCTCTGCCGGCCCTCTGCTCACACAGTCAAATTGTAATGTCTTATATAATCTTATCTTATCTTATCAACTATTTAAAATGGCAAAAAATGGTGTACGCATTTTGTTGGCTATGACTTGCATTTGACATTAGATTTAGCAACTGTTTTATGCAATACTGGCCAAATAACAATCTTGGATGTACGATGTTGGTTAGTATTTCGTACACCCAAAAACAAGAGTTTAACCTTTCTACGCGTTGTCTTAAAAGTATAAATTTTATACTTCAAAATATCAAATATATACTATAAAGTATAATTTTTATACTCCAAAGTTTCAATTGTGTATTTTTTAGTATTATTTTTATACGAACCTACATCAAAAATTTGATAACAAATCGCTTTAGCTGGAATTTAGTGCTTTTCTGTTTGTCCCGTTAGTGATTATTATGAAATATTGGTGCAGATGAGTATAAAATTTATGCTTTCGTAGTATTAATTTGATAAGCATCTTATTAAGAAATTTTTCATACTCAAGAATTCATGTAACAATCGTATAGGTTCTATGATGATTTTTTTTAGGGTGTACACAACAGCATTTAAGCATTCAGTCGCGGCCAAGATAAAAGCAACAACCAAAGTAATATTTAAACTTTCGATATTAATACAAATTTAAATAAAATACAAACTATATAATTATTTAATAGTCTAAAATCCCTGAAATCATTACAAAAATGCTCGAATGTCGTTTGGGCTGCAGTTCGAATGCTATTATTATGGCCCCCACTGTCAATCATCTGCTAAATATTAGTGTGTGCATGTGAGTTTGTATCCCATTGTATGTGCCTTCACTTTTAGAGCTTGTGCCATTCTCGAGAGCGAGATGGCTTGCTTTTAATTGCCTCGCCGGGTGGGGAGGTTGGTAAATTTAATTGATGGCATTACCCCCTAGCCTACCTCCCCTCCGGTTCCCATTGCATTTTCCACCCCCTCCCGCACATTGCAACAAATCAATTTGCGTTCAATTTGGAGGCAAAGCGGAAGTTGCACCGCTCCAACCCGTAGAGTAACAGGGAGAGGGGGAGACGCAGAGAGAGGGGGGTAGAGAGAGAGAGGAAGCGATGCGGGCTCACTAAATTGTTACGTCGTTGGATCGGTGATTTCTGTCTATAAGTCTGATCTCCTCGTGATATTCTCCTCTCCTCCCCGAGAGTCTCCCCGTTCTTCGGGGTTCAAAATCGATACGAAATGGGTGTCAATGGCTCACTACCGACCGCTTTAGAATCGTATAATGGGGGTGCGTCACGGAATCTCTGGGGATTTTGAAATAAATTCACTTACGAATTTCGAGGGCCATTAAATAATAATATAATAAGCCTACAAAGGAGTTTCCATAACTGTACCAGCTTTCGTTATAGAGAATTTGGAGTTCTGTAATGATTTATAATATCAATACTTCTAGGTTTAACTGACAAAGTTACCTAGCTAGGCAAGTAAATATACATTCTTGATCAGCATCAACAGGGGTCGATCTAGCCATGTCCGTTTGTCTGTCCGTTTCTACGCAAGCTTCAGCTTTTCAAAGTTAGCTTCTTTTCTTGGTGATAATATTCTAGATCTTTAAATTCCATTTAGTGATCCAAAGATCACTTTGTGAGTCGTAATACGTAGAATTGTTCTGAATCTACAACTTATATCAATTGGGTTAGCTTTCCAAAATCCGTATAATCATAAAAATATGAACGTGGTGAAATAAAAACGGATTGATATTGTGATATATTTTTATTGTTATCATATTATATTTTCGGAGTGGTTCGGATTTTTTATTTGGTTTCTAGGGTTGAGTGAGCGATAAGTGCACACACACAGACTCACGCAAAAATATTGGAGTTGACTTTGTTTGCCCTTGTCTCCCCCGCTCTCTTTCTTTCACTCTATCTCCTCGCCTCTCTGTCTCTTTCTCTATCCCCCCCTTTTTCTTTTTTTTTTCTTTTTTGTATCCCCTTGGCCAAGGCAACTCTTCCGCATTTTGTGCCTCAATAAAAATGAATTGAATGAATGAATGAACGATTACATTGCCGCAATAGGGAACACACACACACATTTACTGCCCTTCTCCCTTACACGTTACCCATTTCGCTCGCACTCCTCCAGTGCAACTGGAACCCGCAACTCCGCAACTTGTTCCTCTGCGCTCCACTTCCATTTCTTTGTGGAGAGTACACTCAACCGAATATGTAACAAATATTTCAGACATTTTTCTATAAAAAAAATACCTCCTATTACATCACGTAGAAATGTAGTTATTTAACCTTAAAATATACCATAATTAATCATAATTAAAAAGGGAGAATTTATAACAAATATAAACAAACATTCTCTATAATTATAAAAAGTTTCAAGGGCAACTTAATGATACATCTATTTGCACCTTAAAATATTATTAATTTAGCTTTAGTAATTCAAAAAGAAAAGGACCCAAAGCTTCCCCATTTCCTGCAAATAATAACTTGAGAATTATAAGACATGTTATACGTTTATTTATCATTATAAAATTGTTCAACAGCAACTAAATGGTACATCTATTTGCACCTTAAAATTTTATTAATTTTGCTTTAGTAATTCAAAAAGAAAAGGACACAAAGCTTGTGCATTTCCTGCAAATAATAACTTGAGAATTATAAGTCAACCCTAAAAGGAATTTGGGAATCACAATATCTGCTCTTTTTTATTTTTTTAGAAATTAAATCAAATTTTACCGTGTATGGGGGAGTTGGAACGGAATATTGGGTACTCCAGGGGGTAACGGGGTTAAATTGCAGTGGAAACGTGTTTCCCACAGGTAGCTCACGCACACATGCGCACACATGTGGCCACAGTTGGCTGCTGCCCTTTGTTTTTATTCTGTTCGCTCTTGCTCTTTCTCTATGTCTGCCTCCCCATTTATGACTCTTTCTCTCTTTCTGCCCCGATCTTCGGCTTTGTTTTGTTTTGCTTGCGCCCTGAAGTGCAGGGTCGCTCCACGCTAGGGGGGCGGGGAGACTGGGGCTCCCGACTGACATTATCATTTTCGTTGGAAAATTCCAAACGAATTCCTCCCCGTTTTTATTTCCATTTCCATTTTCAATTTCGTTTGTATTTACTTTTTCGGTATTGTTTTATTTGTTTTTTATGTAAATAAAAATAAATGTGTGTCCGCAGCTTGGTGCGTGTTTCGGTTCCAGTCGGTTCCCCCCCTTTGCTCTGCTGCCACATTTCCGAATTTCCCGCTAATGCTAACCCCCATTTCCCCAAATAAGGAGAAATATTGTCACGAGTCGGGGTCACCTGTTGAAATGGTAGTAATTCGATTTTCTTTAGTAGTTTTTACTGGAAACTAGAGTTTCCGTCACCTACATTTACTTATAAATTATATTTGAACAAATGTAAGTCAAATTATTGGTTTTAGATGATGTAATATTATTTCCGGTTAAGGAGTGGGGAAACCACTAAAAAGATGAGTGGAATCAATGCCAAAAAGGCTTAAAAAAGTAGTTGACAACCCTTACCACACTGAATATTAGAAATATTATAGGTTGCCTTATTTCCTAATTTTTATACCCGGTACCCATAGGGTACAAGGGTATTATAAGTTAGTGCCAACCGAGAATGTATGTAACAGGCAGAAGGAGAAATCTCCAACCCTATAAAGTATATATATTCTTGATCAGCGTCACCAGCCGAGTCGATTTAGCCATGTCTGTCTGTCCGTCTGTCCGTCCGTGTGAAACAACAGATCTCAGAGACTATAAGAGCTAGAGTTACCAAATTTGGTGATAACATTGGAATCTGTTGCACGCAGATCAAGTTTGTTTTAAAATTTGGCCACGCCCACTTGCGCCCTCATAAATCATAAACAACTTTATTTAGCTATACTCGTTATTTTCGGGTTAAAGTTATTATATACAATAAATGAATAAAATAGAGCGGACGTTTCCTGAAAATTTCAGTAAAATCGAGATATTAGCAATAAGGTTAGAATTTTAACACACCGCCCTAAGGCACTGCTGTTGCAAGCTATAGCCGACAGGTGGCGCATTCGAGCCTTGGCCGTGCGATATAATGGCGCCAATGTATGTATGTACAATGTAGTGTATGTACATTTTTAAATTGCCTTTTAGTGTGAAGCGCAAACGTTTAGGTACCGGGTATCTCACAGTCGAGCACAGTCGACTGTAGGTTTCTTACTTGTTTAATATCATTTTTGAGGCTGCATAAAAATATGCATTATATTTGTTTTATTAAGATTGGAACTTTACAAATATTAGTTAATATATCGAAATATTCTTTGCCCCAAAGTGTTTCTGATTATGAGTCTTATCTAATTAGAGGTATTTACAACCCCCGTCATATGGAATTATAAGTATACAGAAATCCATGACGATTTGGTTTAAGATATGACTGTAAGCACGTAAGACAAGTGAGAACTTTGCTTGAGTCATCATCACCTACGTACTTTATCAGCAATACTTAGTGCTAACCGCCTCTTATCGTCTCCGATGTTATTGTCTCTATTTGGCATGTTTTTGTTTTTCTGCCGGGATCTCTGGTGGGTTCCAGGTTCCATTACGATATTTTCCTTTCTTTTCTTTTCTCACACGTCGCTGTATGCGCGTGCGTGTCCGTTTGCCGCGAGTCCCTTTATTCACACACACACACACACGTGCACCGCCCGCTGCGCCGGTACGTGCCCTTCGCCCCTCTTTCCACTTATCAGTTGCCCAGTCGGACTTTGCTTCTTGTGCTGACCGAATACAGATAGAATTCTCTGTGTAACGGGGAGGATATTAGGGATGCTCCCCAGTTCCATATAGAATTCTATGCTCTTTGCTCAGGAGGGTTTTTTCATTTGGGGAATTTTTGTTTTTTAAGGCGTGCGCTGATAAAACAGCACTAAGTTCTCTGTATTTAACTTGTGATTTGCATTTTAAAGTAAATAGAATTACTGAAAACACGAACTGAGTAAACTAAAATTTGTAACTAAAATTAAATATTGTTTTTTTATCTAACAAGTAAAGTGCAAAAGAAATCTCATTTGACTAAATAATTATAAATTCTTATAATTTAAAATGCCTTTTATAAGGCTCCTTCAAACTATTACCTAACTACATTTACACATAAATAATAAAACAATAAAATAAAAACAGTTTAAAATTTTGTAGAAATTAAGAAAAATTCTGTTTGGGATAGGACGCGTTGAAAAAATCGTATTTATGTTTTCGAAACGATCAATTTGTGTTGTTATTATAACTATTAAATGTT